>JARHVA010005501.1:227500-457500 GCA_037957365.1 Torreya grandis | reverse complement strand
CACCTCTAGTCCCTAATTATCCATCTAATCCCTATCTAATCCTCCATCTAATCATCATTAACCCCTAAGAAGGATTATATAACTCTAAAAATCTAGAATTCTCTCTATTCTCACCCCTCTTTTCTAAAATCCTCTAAATCTAGAGGCTTCTAAGAAATTTTAAATTCCTTGTAATCCTCAACCTTTGATCTCCTTCATCCAACTTCAAAACTCTACCATTGATCCCTCCCTCCTTCTATTTAAACAAACTCCATTCCTCCATGGAAGGCCATCTTCTGAATGAATAATCAATCCATGTCCAAATAGTCATTGAATCATCTGATCCTTCATCAATAATCCTTGAATCATGCCATCATAATGTCCAATCTGAGTGTAAGGTAAATCTAATCCTTTTATTTTGCATTCATTTAATCATGGTGTAAATCATTTAGATTTAGGATAATAGTCTATGTTTTAAATTATCTTCATCCATTTGAATTCTAGTTCTAATGGATCTATAATTTACCTAATAGTTTGATGTTTGAGTGATTAAATTGCATTGTTTAACCCATAGAGCTCAAATTTCACCCTACACAAAGGGCCCAAGCCAGATAGTGCAAGTTGTAGATTGAACCAAAAACCCACAAATTTTGAATTCTTGCATGCATAATACTTTTATTTGAGCAAAATGATGACAATTTTTCTTGACCTTATACTTACAAGTTGGATCAATGAGTCCTCTATCATTCCAAGAATAAACTAGCATTAGGAATCATCCAAGTTCATATCATTTTTGTCAGTGAGTTTTGAAAGGGATAGAAATTGATTGAAAGTCGAGCTTGGAAGGACAAAGTCTCCAAGCTTGAAATGTTGCCTTTTATTTGGCACATAATCTTCATCTACAAAGTGAGAGTGATTATGTGAACAATGCAAAATAGCCTTAAAGTTGAGGGCTAGAAACCCCTAATCTAAATCCAAATCATTCACCCCTAAAGGGATTTCTGACAAAGGAGTTGTAAGAGCGAGAGATGGGGAAGACATAAATTGGGTGACCACTTGTGGGCACTAGAAAATGGGAGGTCAAGGTTTAACTTGTGAAGACATGGAGGCTTTACCAATAGAGGTTAAGGGGTGTGGCCCCTTTGTGGGTCGGTATACAACTGGTTGGGGTGTAAAATTGCCACAAGAAGCATTATTTTTATTATTATAAACTATTGTCCACCCATCAGAAGGTTAGGGTTTTGACACAGACCAAATTTTGTTTTGAGGGACCAAAGGAGTAGGGACCATTAAAAGACGTTCTCTAATCATATGGTCCCAAACTTGGCCAAAAAACAAGTGTTCGATCTAGGTTAATATATAGCACATGTTGAGAGAATCGATTACTCCCCACTTAACTATTGGTAGATTTTTTGAGATCTTTTGCAGATTAGACCAATAAAATTGATTATAATTCATTGTTAAAGAATTTTAGTAGAGTTAGTTTAGGTTTTTTTTATGCTTTTAACTTGTTTTTTAGTTTTAAAGCACTAGTTGTTTATTAAAATATATATTTATTAAAATAATTGTAAATTTAGTAAATAGAATTTACAATAATTTATTTGTATATATATATACATATGTGTGTGTGTGCGCGTGCATGTATATATATGTGGGTGTGTGTGTATATATATATATATATATATATATATATATATATATATATATATATATATATATATATGCATATGTATATGCATATATATATATATATGTATATATATGTATATATATGTATATATATGTATATATATGTACATATGTACATATGTATATATATGTATATATACATACATACATACATACATACATACATACATACATACATACATATATATATATATATATATATATATATATATATATGTATGTATGTATATGTATGTATGTATATGTATGTATGTATATGTATGTATGTATATATATGTATATATGTATGTGTATATGTATGTGTATATATATATATATATATATATATATATATATTTTATCGAATACTATTTTAATATAATTATATATTTGACAAATAAAATTTATATTAATGTAATATATTTTTCTTATAAACAATTATAATAAAAATAAAAAAAATAAAAATGTAATTCTTTTATATTGATTACTAGTGAATAATTACACTTAAGATGTGTACAAAATAATTGTCTTATTTATTTAAATTTTTTTAAAAGAAAAAAATTAGAATTGAGATGTGCACAAATTTAGAGTGAAATGTGTATATATTGAATCTCAAGTATTATAATTATTGTTTTATATATATTATAATTATGTTATTAAACTTGTGTGAATTGGACGTGCTAGTGCTGAAAATACAATTGTTGGTTGCAATATGTTTTTCTCAAATTGATTCCTAATATAATATTGAAGTTTTAAAAAAAAATTAAAAAAATTTCACACATAATTTTTGAATGACACTTAAATGATCAAATTTTATGCCCAATTCCAATTAATAAATTGTTGTAATTTTGATTAACATTTTTTAATATTTGATTTCAACATGGGGAGTTTGAAATTTGTTCAAATATTATGTGTGTTATTATTTCTACTCTAGATAGGGGGATCCTCCTCAAGTGAATATTCTGTGATAGGATATGACACTACAGACTTGGCCTTCAATCAAACACTTTTCTTAATTTATGAATGATGGTTGGCCAAATATGGTAAGGTTTACAATGAAAATGACCTTGACTAGAAACAAGCCCGGTTCTACATATTCAAAGACAATTTGCTTTACATTGATGCCCATAATATAATAAATGAATCATATTCTCTTGGCCTCAATGAGTTCTCAAATCTCACCAATTATGAATTCATGAGTATTTATGTTGGTACCTTATTTCCTAATTATTCTGCTGAAACTAGCCCTCTCTCAAGATACAGAGAATGACAACTTACCATAATCCATAGATTAGAGGTAGAAAGGTGCTATAAAAGGGGATAAGGACCAAGGCCAATGCGGTAAGCACATTAACAATTATTTTACTAATCTTATTTTATGAAAATTCTATTATGATCAAATGCATTTATTTTTTCATTTTTCATAGGATCTTTCAAGGCATTCTCAGTGATTGCGACAGTTGAAGGAATTAATCATATTAAGATTGGATATTTAATATCTTCTTCTAAGAAATAAATATTAAACTGTAACTATGATAATAGGGGTTTCAATGGAGGTTGGATGACTACTACATTTGAAAATATTAATGGTAATGGTGGTGTTGACACAGAGACTACTTACCCTTACAAGGCTAAAAAGAATCCTTGAAATAAGAATGCGGTGTGCTACTAACCACTAGATTTTATTATTTCAGTCATGTTTACTTAGAATTTGATTTTTTTTGTTTATATATTTTTGTTTTAATGGCTCAAAATTCTACTCATTTGACATTATTTAACTTTCTTTAAATGGTTTAAGGGGTGTTATTTTTCTTAGAGTGAAAAAAATATTAACAAGTATTGATGTGATTTGATGAAAATGAAACCCAACATTTTTTGGGATTCAAGTTAAAAATTAATATAGACTAATCTCATTTTAAATGCTATTTGGAAACATGTTTTTCTAAAAAATTTGATTTAAAAATTAAATATTCTAAGTTGATAAAGTCTCCTTCGCTTTTAAAATATTCTTGACAAATGTTTGCATAAAAAGTCTCCTAGGCTAATTTTTTTTATTATGGTTTTTAAATAATAATTCTATGCTTTTGACATAAAATAAATTTATTAATTTGTATAGAAAAAATTAGTAACAATCGATGGCCATAAATCTCTATCTGCCAGTGAGAATTATTTATATACGTCTTAGCACAACAATCAATCAGAGTGGCTATCACAGTTGGAAAAGATTTACAGTATTACAAATCTGTAAGTTTTTAATTTATTTATTTTACAAAATAAATGTTTTTATTTGTCATAAATAACTATCCTTGATTTTTTACTAAACAACTTTATTTTGAATTTTTCATGGATAATAGGGCTTGTACATGGGTACATGTGGAGCTCAGCTCAACCATGGAGTGATAGTAGTGGGTTACACATCTAGTGACAATGCTTGTTGGATTTTAAAAAAATCATGGGGTACAAGTTGGGGTGAAAATGGGTTCTTTGGGTTTCCAAAAAATACTGGGGATCGATATGGGAAATGTGGGATTGCTACTACACCATCATATCCAATTAAAACTGGAAGCAATCCTTCCAACCCTGATCATTTTATTATTTAATAAAGAGAATAAATATGTTAATAAGATATAAATAAGGTATAATAAAGGCACACTTGTCATTTTTATCTACTAAAGCTTTTATGAAAAATGAAAATACTTGGTTAATACATATTTGTATAAGCATATATTGGTATGCTACTATTTATATTGACAATATAAATTTATATATAAATATGCTCATGTGTATTTTAATGAGGATTAGAATGTGAAACTTAGATTAGGTATGTTTTTCTCTAAACTGGAATCAATAGCTTATTTTAATAGTTAATACCAGGTTTCATAAACATTAAATATTTTAATTAAAATATTACTCTCATTTGTCAATGATTGTTCTACATGAAAGAGTTGTATTCTCATCTATTATTGGTTATTGTTATTTAAAACATAGTCTCTCTCTCTCTCTCTCTCTCTCTCTCTCTCTCTATATATATATATATATATATATATATATATATATATCGTCATTTAATTTTTTTAATGAATAATACAAATAAATAGATTTCGATAAAATATTAATATATTTTTTTTTAATTAGGAAAAATAATATACATAAAATAGAAATTCTTTGATTAATTAGTTTTATAATTAAAGAAAAGAGATGATCATATGTATTTGTAATATTCTAATTTTATGTTTTATTTTTAATATCGCAAACGTATATTAGTATTTTACATTCAAAATTCACATCATAATGTGAGACATATTTGGCCTAAAACATTCATGCATAGTTTACTATTTGAATGATGTCTAAAATGTACCAATGCTGTTGAAAAATAATGTAAACAAGTCTGAAACTTTATAATGACTATGTTCTCCTAGTTCTATTCTTCATAATTCATGATCAAAATATTTTGCATTCACTCCGATTAATTTTTAAATGGAAATTATCCTTCTTGCCAAGATAATAGGGAAACAATGCATAAAAATATTAAGGAGAAACAACTATTTTGTTGCTTGTGTTATATCAAAGAATATTGAAAAATTACTATTATTTGAAAAGCTCCTAAAAATAATAACATTTAAAATAACACAGAAACTTGAGTGCTTCAATAAATACTTTAATGAATTTTTATTCTTATATAAAATAATTGTAATTTTTAAATAGATTCTAATTATATCTACTTCCTTTCAAGTATATATCAACTAGAATGTGCGTTTATTAACAAATTGAATTCAAGTTTGCATTATATTGGTGTCCAAACCAATCCCTAATAATTAAAAATTGAAAAGGATTGATAGCTAGTGAATGAGTACACTCTATCCAAAATAGACCGCTTACAAAAAAATTTAGATAATATAGATATTACTAAAATACAAAAACAAATTAAAAAAACTTAAAAATATATATATTACTTATTGCAAAGAAAAGTGAATCTTTTCCTATTATTTTTTTAATGATAATAAGATTTCAACAAACTAGGGCATTATGCATCAAGTCCCTATGAGAGGAGTGTGAACAGTGTTGCATTTGCATAAATTGTAAGACAAATGCATGTCTTGTCAATAACAATGAATATTGAAGGCATACACATGTAGCATAGTTTTTAAAATAGGGACATGTTTGCTTTTTAAGAGGCTTGTAGCTGAAAACATAAATGTTTTTATTTGAATTTGCTTAAATAGAGTTTTATATATAAGGCTTGTAGTAGGGATGTGACATGCATGGCCATCAAAGACAAAATCTTCTATCAGCATATTTAAAAAATTAAAAGAACCCAAATGCAATAACATAGGTTTGGTCTAGGAGGAGCTACCCAAAGGTGTTGATAAATGTCACTCAATTGTGAAAATTCAACTTTGCTTTTGAGTTTTAGGGATGCATGTTGTATCCTAGTTTTTATGAAGAGTAAAATGACTTACAATAGCCACTCAAAATCTTCAAATATGGTCTCTTATTTGCTTCTAAATTTTAGGGAATTTCATAAAGTTTTGCATAAGTGATTTGAATTACAAGTCAAAAAATATTTCACAATTTCGACAAATCTTAACTGAGAGACATGCCTATATAGTAAAAATTCTTGAATCTGGTTCAAATCTTTATTATCAACTAAACGTATAAATGAAGCTAAACACAAAAAATAATATCAAAACACATTATAATCTTACACACTATATTTCTTCTTCTACATATTTCATATGAAAATTATTACAAAAATATAGGAATTCTGATTCCTAGAATAGGGTATTTCCAAATCCCTACAAACATTCACCTGAATCTCCCGTAAACTAACAAATACCAAGAACCCACTATTATACGAATATATTATTATGAACAATATATTCGATAAACTAACTTATAGACTATTAACGTAAATATTGTTAACAATATTTATGTCGATACATTAAAAATGTGAACACACAACACATTATACCTCAACATTCACCCCTTGTGAACATTAGTAATACTATCTACACCCCCTTAATCTGAACATGTGGAGAATATCACCCTATACTGCATCTGAATTTATGTCTATGTGATTTTTTCCAGGATCACAAACCTGAAAAATGGTTTTTACATGACTAACCAAAAATGAATGATGGTTTTTTTCATGGCATATCAACAACCAATAATGGTTTATGCCATGGCTAACCACCAACCAAGTGGTTTTGTTGGTTTACCACAAACAATGTCATATATGTAAGTACATATTTAATTCCCATCATTTTCTATTTTAGAGAGATTACAAAAGAGAATAGTTTTGAATAGAAATTGCACTTTTGTTCTTATTTAGCTACCACACAAAGCAAGTAAGCAAACACACTGCACACAAATGATAATATCACACCTCATAAATGTGTCACTAAATTAGAAGTGGCATCTTCACTAGTGGCTTGCGAGAGGCTTGAATGGCCTCCATCTTTCTATGCCTTCATCTTCCAATTGTTGAAGCTACTCACTCAAATAATATCTCAATGAAGCTCATGTTATTGTTAAAGATAAGACCCCTCCATATAAATAGAGACATTTGACTCAAGGCATCACGTACAAGTGATAATGCATCCTTTACAAAAATGATTTTTTTTTTTGACTTGACAATTTCACTCTATAATTTTTTGATTCATTTTTAAAATAATATTTGACAAAAAATGATACTTTTTAAATTTTTAACAATAACTCTTAATTTTGATTTTTGATGATTATGACCCATAAACAATAAATACAAAATGACTTTAAAAAAATTATATAAATTAAAAAACATTTTTAATGTAAAAGACATAGACAGACTATAAACTACTAAAGACTTGGATATACATATTTAAACTCATAATTCATACGACTCACCAATGACACTACAGACTTTTGACTTAACAAAAATAATCTGAATGCATTAACATTTAATGAACTTATAACGTGACTATGACTCCACGCTATATAGATAGATCTAAAATAAAAATGCAAACTTATTAAAGAAAACCGTGGGTTGTGGTTGAAGCATTTCAAAACTGCGTACAACACGTGCTCTATCTTTTCTTGATGTTGTAAAATGCAGGTTTGATGGCTTGGCAATGAAATCAATGCAGCACATATATTTCAATACTTTTGACCAATGTATCGTGATGTTCGGATCTGCATGAATCATTGATCTATCAGGTGCATGCGGATATATATATGAATTGGTAGACAGGGTTATCGAACATGTAAAGAGACAAAGAAACACCCCATACATAGGCTATCCCACGGTTGGAAGTGAACGGTGATGATGGCATTGACACGGATGTTTTTAAGTTAAGCTAAGCAGGACTTTGTCATACTCAGCCAAAGGATCCTTACAAAGTTGAACAAGGATGTACATATAGAGAATGAGGGAAGGAGAGAGAGGAGTGGTATAGAAGAGAGCAATGATAAGTCTCAAGCACTCATGAAAAGAGTTACAATCAAGAAGAAGGTTATAGAATATTATCATAAGGTATTTAATGGCATGTGTTTTTTTCTTGATGGTTTTTCTTCTTTCAAATGGTGTATGGGTTTTCTATTAGCTTGACACATCTTATCTTCTTCTTCTTCAAAATTCCCTCCTGTTAATGTGGAAAGTGACAAGTGGCATTTCTTGATCATCAAATCACCTTGAACTAACATTGGATCTTGTTATTTACACTTTTAATCTATTTAGGAGTCTTATTATATTGGCATTACAATAGTGATCATATCTTATTAGGTTTCTTGAATCCCATCTATCTCACTACACCTCTCTTTGGTCAAATGCATCAAATCTTGATTCTATCTTCATGAGTGAATTATTTCTCCATTAAAGACCTGTCTCTACCTTAATAAACCTATATAAACCCTATTCAATTCCTGAAACATAATCTAATACTTCATTTCACACCTAAATCCCATACTTGCCTTCATTTCCTTGTAACCCTCAAAATAGACCAAGATCCTTGTGTAAAACATTTTAGAGTTGATCCTAGCAAACCAAGCACATATTTGAGTACCCATTTGTTTCTTCACACTTTTTTCAAAGTTTCATGATCAAACACTCAACATAAGTGTACTTACTCCACTTTTTATCTCTCCATCATCCTTCAAATATGTCTCTAGTCCTAGGAAAAGGGTATTTGGCTCTAATCATATCTCACACATGTGAAACTTAAATATAATTTTTTAAAAACATTAATAACATCTTAACAATGCTTCACATCCAATTTGAGGGTCTGACACAATATTCCATGCTTCCAAGTACCTTGTAATAGTCATTATTAACCCTTTTTTGTACACTTTATACCCTACACATGCCAACTAATAACTAGAGAATGTGCTAAGGAGAGGTATGAATATTAACTAGGTCATCCAACCCATTTTGAGTGTTTATAGACATTATCTCTCTCATTAGGTTCATAAAAGAGTTTCATGGTAGCCTATGAGTGTTTTTCACTCTTAAGGATTTTTCATAGAGCTAAGACCCTTAATAAACATCGAAATTCCATGGATCAATAGTGCATATGGGTTGTGTCTTATTCCTAATATCTTAAGTTACCATGCATCTCCTCATGCAAGATATGAGCATCTCAAATTTCTCCTCTCAAACTTGCAGATTGTGTGGGTGAATTTAAAGAGAGATTTCGCTCTGAAATGCTACTAGAAAGGTTTTATTATGATCTAGAACCCTATAAGAGGTTTATGACACTCGCAAATCCATATTCATATGGTTTTCAATGTGTTTTTACCCTTCATATCCATTTTAACATACCTTTATCCATTTTTAGGGTTTATAGATAGCTTTGAGGTAAAGACCCTATGACCATGATTTGATGTTTCTCTCACATGAAATGTTTCTAAATGATATGGGATTCTCGTGGAACCAATTATTTATGTATTTGGAGTTTTCATACATTCATTTCAATCAAAACATGCAAACTTTATTTGTTCTCCACATACAGACATGAACATTCCCCATTATGCATGTAGATGCTTAAGTCTATATGATTGCAAAATTTAAGATGGATTATCCTTTAATAACTTCTTCATATTATTCAATATATTATTAGGATTAATGGATTTAATACAACCTAATTACTCATTAAAACCCCATTTCCAATGCATATATTGCATATTCTCCTTAAATCTTGATATCTAGCTTGAACCTCTCAAGTAGGCATGTGTATGGGCATTTTGAGTTGAATTTTGAAAGAGTTCAATAAGGATTTAATTTCAATGAATTTCCTCCTCCTACATTTAAAAAACTTTATCAACCACCTTTTATGGTTCTCACATGCAATATTGGTCAAAACATCAAGTTCCATTCAAGGTTGGTCTCTCTTGATTGAGAATATTAACCTACAAGTCTATAGATCTATAGGTCTATATTCACCTTAATTTTTATCCATTGATGATATGATTTAGATTACTCGGACCTTATGATGATATCTCACACCCCCAGATCTATTGGTAATGTCAATGTCTCTTCAAGACCTCCAAAATATCTCCAAGTACCTGTTTTGCATGTACAATACCATTTAGTCCTCATAATTGTATTGCATTGGGGAAGGGATATCTTGACATGGTGCTAGTTTTCCTTGAGGTTCTAAAAATGATATAGGATTTAATTGTTACCTCTATAGGATTTGTACCCTTTTTGAACCCTCAATATGTAGGCTTCATGCTCAAACCTCCCCCTTTCTAGTTCTTTTTCTTTGAATAGTCCTACAACCCTGAAATGTATTACATGAAGATAGGTGGGTTAAAGTTTGAAATCTCATAGGTGTTTGGAAACTTTTGATGAACCCTATTAGACTATTGAGAGATTAAACTTGAGGCCAATTGAATTATCTTGAGTGTTGCTTTCATGTATAGGCACAAAAACCTAATTTCTCCCATGTTTGGCACTTACATTGCTCTATTCTTTCACCATTGACCTGGGAAATTTGGTCTCAAAGATTATAAGGTTATTAAGGGTGATATTGGATGTTTTTTAGGACTTGAATACAATACATATTCATTGATTCAAACCATATACATATGAAACCTATTAAATACTTTAGGAAAATTGCCTTCTCCTCATTGAGATGTGTGGTATGTTCTTGTTTAAAAGCTTTCTCATTAAACTAACAAAGAGGGTTATTTAGGAGGTGATGGAAAGTTAAGAGTATATAGACAAGTAAATAAAATTATGGAAAGGATTCTATTTGAATTTCATTATCTCTTTTGACCAACTATCCTTCCTCATAGTGACCTGCAATAGGTCATGCTCCTATATGCAACTCAAAATAAATAGAAGTTTTGATTCTTATGAGGATCACATATGCCAAATGAGTAACGAAAAATGTTTTGAGATGTATATTAAATCTCTCTAGGACTTAATCCAATCATCCATTTTGTTCACTCTCTTACTTATTATCTGAGACTGCTAGAAACTGAGCTTGCAGGGTTTATAGGTAAATTTTATCACCTTAACTTCTTATCAATAGTTCATAAAGGAGGGGGCTCAAACTGAGCACCAATGCCATAACTTGCCAAGGAGCTGATGGAGAATTAGATGTAACTTTTAGACTCCTAGGACATGTTCAAGTTTGTCATTCATGTAAATGACATGAGGAAAGTGAACATACACCCTTCCATGAATTTAAAACTTAATATAAACCTTTCTTATTCTTACAATTTCATAAAACAGCCTACAAAAGAGTGATTCATATTATTTTTTATGTTAGACTCACAAAAATTAACCATGATCTAACTTTCACTAACATTCTTGAATTACATGCACGTTAGATGCCCTCTTGATAAGAATAAAATTTAAAAATTTATGTATAATACCTCATATTGGCTTAAGAAATGACTTTAAAGGTCTTGAGATGCATTGACAAGTATAAGAGAGACTAATGCATGTTTGATAGCCTCATGAACTGAACATAGAGATTTGTAGGACCACCTTTGACTTCAAATGACATCTTCACCATTGACATTAATGAATCATGTAAGAAGGAAGCCTTGGGAAGGCTTAAATTTACTACAATGAAAACCTTAACTTTGACAAAAAGCTTAACAAATGCTAAGCTACCTTAACTCTTTCAAAACATGTCATTTTCCACTTTATACCTCTTAAGACACTTGTTTATTTTCCACTCACTCAAGGAGAACCTATGAAGAGCTACTACAACATTTGATCACCTAAGACATGATCTCATCTAGAGAGTCTATAGACAAACTTTAATGCACAAAATGAAACCTTAAAATCTACTTAAAATGCCTTAAAATATCATTCTAAGACATCAAAAGACTACAAGATGGCTATCAATAAAGTTAAAATGAGCAAAATGGCAATTTTGTGATGAGACTCACCTATGATAGCCAAAATTGGCTAACACCACCATAATGACTGAGAGTTTAGATAAATACCACTTTTAAACCCATCCTCCAACCAAATGAGGTGGGGTTTGAACTTTTACCAAGCATTTCAAATACATTGCATGACAAAAGTGTCCCCAACCTTAATTGTCACTAGTGATATAAGTGTGATGTGAAATCTAATTCATTGCTAGCCTTTTTGGCCAAGCGGGCAACCTTGAGAGATGTAGGGACTTGATAGAAATTTCTAGGTTGCATCCTCTTCAAAGCTAAGGATAATACATTTAACCCCTAGAGTGAGCTTGTGAAGCTTGATTTGTTTATGAGTCCCAAATCACCATCTTTTTTAGGTCAACAATAGATAACATAAGAGACTCTATGAAAACCCTAGTGCCCCTTAGAATTGGCCCAGAGAAAGTCTCAAAGAAGATTTTCAAGATTCATATAAGAAGAACTAGAGGGAGCTGAACAAGATGAATACTATACTTGAGTAGTAGTGAGAACCTTATAAAAATCTCTAATTTCTTGGCCAAATTCAAAGGCTTAGTGATCCAAATTGAGATTTTTATGAACACTTTGAACCATATAAGACCACGATTCTATAGGAGAGGTTGTATATGAAATGGAATGTGTAAGAATTTCAAATAGAACCTATGAAGGATCCATTTCAACATATGCCATCCAACCAAGTAATTTACGTGACATGGATTAGTGATATCACTGAGTCTTATGCCATTGAATAGAAGACATGTATGCAAGATATAAGATATCTAAACATTCTATGGCATACTTGATAGATACTTCATCTTCTTGCTGAGTGAGAAATGAATCATCAACAAAATGCCCATTAAATAAGTAGTGATCTGAATTAGGAAGAGAGATCCGCTTGACCATACCCTTGGAACCATAACTAGCCAACATATAACTAAATCCTACTGCATCCAAAACATATTTTGAGGGATAAAGGGGGAAACACTATTGGATGGATCTATGGAGCTAAAATATATAGATTGGTAGCTATTTATGGTAGTATAGACCCCAACATCCTGAAATAAAATATTGATGGTGTGAAAAAACTTGCGACGAAACCTTAGAGCTTGAATTGTATCTATGATAAAATGCCATTAAATCAGATTATAAGTTTTCTCAAAATAAATCTTGATAAACAAGGCCTTGTTAGATATTCTAGCCCATTACATACCTTCCTATACAACATTAACATTAATGATAATGTATCTATACTGAATGAAACCTATTTGATCAATTTGCACAATTAAGGGAAGTAAGTGTTTTATTTTTAGAGCTAATGCAGTAGCTATAATTTTGGATGAAACATTTAGTAAAGTGATGGGTCTCTAGTTGGTAATCACCTCAGGGTCCTCTACCTTGGGAATGAATTTGATGTTGCCTTGATTGATGGGATGACCTAAATAATTGGTCTAGATAGCTTCAGAATAGACTTTTTGAAGATCAAGTCCAATCATATCCTAAAGCATTTGAAAAAATTCATAGAGGAATCCATCAATACTAGGATCTTTGTCATGGGCCATCTACATAATAACTTCTTTAAGGACATTGATACTGAGAGTTATATCACAAGAAACTCTTTGCACTTTTGAGAGCTTCAAGGGGACCACACTAGGGAATTGAGAGAGGAAAAATTCAAGAGTAGAAGATGAAGGTTGCATTGTAAAGACACCATGGTAGTGATGCACAAAGGCTTGGAGTATATCAAGTAATTTGGTAAGCCTGTTTGAAGCACTTTTAGTCATTTATTTTTGTCTATAGTTTGTCTTGACTGAAGGAGAGCAAAAAATTCCTTTGGCACTTTGTCTCTTACATTCAACCAATGCATCCATGCCCAGAGTTTAGCTCCTTTCACCTTATAAGTCTCAACAACCTGGATTTTATGTCCTTACATAGTAGTTTGAGTTTGCAAATGAGGTTTTATAGGCATAGCTTCAAATTCCTATGAAACTTAAAGGTATTCATGATTTGTAGCATTGTGAATTTACTACATGAATAGAGCCATTTATTCACCATAAATCTAGAGGAATGAAGTGGTATGGGATATAACATTAGATCACCACTAAATCTAGCTAGTGTCCCATATGGGTTTAGGAACAAGGTTTTAAATAATAATAATATGCTCAATAGTCCACACCTGCTTGAGATGGGTAACATTGAGGTAAAATTTAGAACCCTTGGGTTTAACCTAAGGATATGTCCATTCTATGTAGAAGAAAATTCAATTATGATTAGATAAAAAAGAGTCTAGATTCATAGACACAAGCTTTCCATGAATAGTATTGAAGAAGAAAAGATCATGTGCAACTACCAAGGCACAATCAATATGTTTGAGGACTCGATCTTCTTGACAGAAATTTGACCATGTGTACCAAGGAGAATTGGAATCTCTCTTTCTACAATGGTTTAGGTTGAAAACCCCAAGTTTATTTTATATGTAAAACCAAGCTTATTGTTCTCTTATAGACCATCTCATGGAAGATGACCTTCTTTGTCTTCTACAAATTTAATCATGTTGAAGTCACCAAAAGGAATCTAATGTGCATCTCGAATGGAATTAACTAATGATATCTAGAGGAAGGTGAATTTCATAACATCATTAGAGGCATACAAGTTGACAAAGCCAATGATGTGATTATCAAAGTCAAAAAGAGTCTAGACCACTTGGTGGGTGGGGTCAGAACCGCAAAAAATGATATTTTGAGACATTTCAAGTGCTAAAAAGGTGACAACTCCCCCATGACCAGACGCATGACAGGTGGCCTCATAAAGGTCCCCAAGCTAGAGAGTGTGATCTGTAAATTGAAGTAAAAATCTAAAAATTGACTTTTTACATGCATAACTCTTTCATTTGAGCAAAATGATGACAATTATTCCTGACTGTATGCTTACAAGTTGGATCAGTGAGGCCTCTAACATTTTGAGAATAAACTAGGATTGGAAATCATCTAAGCTCATATCATTTTCTTAGTGAGGTCTAATAGGTCTAAAAATGATAGAAAGTTGATCCTACAATGGTAAATTTTCCAAGGTTGAAAGGTTGCCTTTTGTTTGGCAGATAATGCTCATCTGCAGAGGGAGAGGGACTATGCAAGAAACACAAAAAAGATTTAGGTTGAGGGTTACAAGACCCTGATCTAAATCTGATTCATTCACCCATGATGTGGGTTTTGATAAAGGAGTCGTAAGAGTGGGAGACGATGATGCCACAAACTAGGCAATTGCCTATGGGGACCATGAAATGGGAGGTGGGGTTTAACTTGTGAAGATGCGGGGGCTTTATTAGCAAAGGCTAATGTTTAACAAATCCATGGATTAGACATGGAAATACAATAATTTTTTAATTAAACACATATACCAAATATATATTACATCATAGGAATGTTCAAAGACCATAAAAATTAATCAAGGTATGATAATAGTAACATATCATAATGACAGATGAAGGCAGTCCAATTTATTGGTGTGCATGAATTTGATTGATCTATAGATAGTGATTAGTTATAAAACTTTGGGATGAAGTATGTTTAGTGAGATATTATCATTTCATGAGTATGATTTACATGTTTGTGTGATATCTTTTAATAAAATGATTTTCTATGATACATTACATGTTTAGTTTAGAAATCATACATCACATGATACTTGCTTGTCTCTCTAGATTTTCATGCCATCACTATCTACTCATCCATGAAGGAAGGGCCATTTTTTGATGGGATTAGTGTTGGGGATCATTGGTCTATGGTTAGTGTGGAAAAGCACTAGGATTATGCTCTCCCTGCCCAGAACAATACTACTTATCGAGACAACACTTGAGACTTCCACATATATTTGAGTTTGGGAACTATGCTCTAAGGAAGCCATGGATGTTATATGTACACTGTATGGTACTTATTACTAAATATTGTCATGAGAGTTGTAATTACTTGTTATAGTATATTGACAACAGTGGTTGTAGACTTGTATCAATTGTGGTTGAGTTAATATAGTTACTTTCTATATATGCATTATGATGTGCTCTCATGGTATAATATATTAGTGACATGAGATGTTTTATGCCTGATTCTATTGTCACACTTGTGTAATTCATATTGGTCTCTGTAGATTCTCATGGTGTAATTTATTTTTGATATATATTTTGTAAAAAAAATATCATATTTCTAGTTGACAACAACAGGGTTGTTACATAAGGGGTGTGTCCCCTCTATGGGTTGGTATACAACTAGTTGGAGTCTAATATTGTTAGTAGTAACATTATTTTTTTCTATTAGAAACTGTTTTCTACCCATCAAAATGTTGGGATTTTCACTCGGACTCACTTTTGTCTTGAGGGACCAAAGGAGTGGGGACAATTAAAAGACATTATCTAATTACGTGGCCTGAACCTTGGCACCAAAAGTATGTGTTCAAGAGGTTAATATAAAGCACACGTTAAGAGAATCAATTATTGCCAATTTGAATATCGATGGATTCTTTGAAATCTTTGGTGAGGTATATTTTGCATAGACCCTTCTCTAACACCAAGCTGTGTAGAACTTTTGTTGTTCATGATAGATAAAATAACCCAATAACTTGATAAATTAATCAATAAAATTCCATAAAAGAAAAGAGAACCCATATTATGAATTTAAATTTAACTTGTTAATACTTGAAAATCTCTACCACCATATTTTTAATAACTTGAAAAAATATTAAATGAATTTAAAACATTATATTTTAATCTTAATATAAATTAATATTAATAATAATTATAAATATATTATATTAGTTATATAATATATTAATATTATTTAAAAAAATGATAATAATTTGTGTTTATTTTAATAACCAACCGATTAAAGTACGTGTCGTGCAACTGTACATGTGTAAATGCTATCTATTTATATCTTATTATTGTGGTAAATAAAGAAGATAAGAATAATCATCACTTGATCCATATAACTGCGTAATTATTATACGCTGATGTAGATTTTTTCCAAACAATGCCACTTCCTATGTAGCTCAGGGGATGATAAGACTTTTACCCTAACCATGTTTCTCATGAGATGATAAGATTCTTTAGATTTTTTACAAACACCATTATCTCCTACATGTAAAGCGTACAATAAATTTGGTGTTCATATTTAATGGTATTAATATAAATTAGTTGTAACTACAACAACACTTCTTATGCAGCTCAGGGGATGATAAGACTTTTACCCTAGCCATGTTTCTCGTGGGATGATAAGATTCTTCAGATTTTTTACAAACACCATTATCTCCTACATCTGAAGCATATAATAAATTCGGTGTTCATATTTAATGGTATTAATATAAATTAGCTGTAACTACAGGGATGATAGGACTCTTATTTGTCTTATTTGATTGGATGTTTTCTATTGTCAAGGGTTGATAAGGATGCCATGAAACTAATTTAATTATAATAGGGCTCTACATATAATGCACAACTTAAATTAGCATTGCAATGTCACTAATGTGGGGATAAGACATTGAGGTTTGAAAATCTATATTGTAACTTCTATTCATTTATGATGCTACTATATTAACACCTAGAAAAAAAAAACATCAAGAGATATCGTAGACTAGTGGACCAATCAAAGATGTCCCAACCTTGATTTGATATAACTGACATGTATCATCCTGCATTATTATTATATTGATGTGCCAATTTTCAATTCAATGTATTCAAATGTGTAAGTGAAAATTATATGGGATAAATCCTATCCATAACCATAATGTCTAATAATTTTAGACTCATCTAGATTGACATGTGGTGATTTATTTACATTTTATAAGATTCATTTGATATTCAACCCCTATTTTCATTGAGGTTCCTAGATTCATCTTGGAATCTTTATATGCCAATTAGATGTTATCTTCCCATGTTTGAATGACAGCATTCATTTGCTCAGTGATTGATATGATGCAATACAACTAGTTGGAGTCTAATATTGTCAGTAGTAACATTATTTTTTTCTATTAGAAACTGTTGTCTACCCATCAAAATGTTGGGATTTTGACTCAGACTCACTTTTGTCTTGAGGGACCAAAGGAGTGGGGATAATTAAAAGACATTATCTAATTATGTGGTCTGAACCTTGACACCAAAAGTATGTGTTCAAGAGGTTAATATAAAGCACACGTTAAGAGAATCGATTATTGCCAATTTGAATATCGATGGATTCTTTGAAGTCTTTGGTGAAGTATATTTTACACATACCCTTCTCTAAGACCAAGCTGTGTAGAAATTTTGTTGTTCATGATAGATAAAATAACCCAATAACTTGATAAATTAATCAATAAAATTCCATAAAAGAAAAGAGAAGCTTAAAAATTATACCCATATTATGAATTTAAATTTAACTTGTTAATACTTGAAAATCTCTACCACCATATTTTTAATAACTTGAAAAAATATTAAATGAATTTAAAACATTATATTTTAATCTTAATATAAATTAATAATAATTATAATTATAAATATATTATATTAGTTATATAATATATTAATATTATAAAAAAAATGGTAATAATTTGTGTTTATTTTAATAACCAACCGATTAAAGTACGTGTCATGCAACTATACATGTGAAAATGCTATCTATTTAGATCTTATTATTGTGGGAAAGAAAGAGATAAGAATAATCATCACTTGATCCATATAACTATGTAGCTATTATTGGCTGATGCAGATTTTTTCCAAACAACGCCACTTCTTATGTAGTTCGGGGGACGATAAGACTTTTACCCTAACCATGTTTCTCGTGGGATGATAAGATTCTTCAGGTCTTTTACAAACACCATTATCTCGTACACCTGAAGCGTACAATAAATTTGGTGTTCATATTTAATGGTATTAATATAAATTAGCTGTAACTACAATGCCACTTCCTATGCAGCTCGGTGGATGATAAGACTTTTCCCCTAACCATGTTTCTCGTGGGATGATAACATTCTTTAGATTTTTTAATAACACCATTATCTCCTACATCTGAAGCATATAATAAATTCCGTGTTCATATTTAAAGGTATTAATATAAATTAGCTGTAACTACAGGGATGATAGGACTCTTTTCTGTCTTATTTGATTGGATGTTTTCTATTGTCAAGGGTTGATAAGGATTACATGAAACTAATTTAATTATAATAGGGCTCTACATATAATGCACAAATTAAATTAGCATTGCAATGTCACTAATGTGGGGATAAGACATTGAGGTTTGAAAACCTATATTGTAACTTCTATTCATTTATGATGCTAATATATTAACACCTAGAAAAAATACATCAGGAGATATCGTAGACTAGTGGACCAATCAAAGATGTCCCAACCTTGATTTGATATAAGTGACATGTATCATTCTACATTATTATTGTATTGATGTGCCAATTTTCAATTCAATGTATTCACATGCATAAGTGTAAATTATATGGGATAAATCCTATCCATATCCATAATGTCTAATAATTTTAGACTCATCTAGATTGACATGTGGTGATTTATTTACATTTTATAAGATTCATTCGATATTCAAACCCTATTTTCATTGAGGTTCCTAGATTCATCTCGGAATCTTTATATGCCAATTAGATGTTATCTTCCTATATTTGAATGACATCATTCATATGCTCAGTGATTGATATGATGCATTGACACATACAAGGATAATAATGGAGAAGCTGATAAGATCGAGTTTGAAGGGGCCAAAATCAAACATTGTGTTGGAACATACTATGCACCAAGTGGCCCACATCAAACATTAGAACTAGAGTGAAGGCAAATTTTTATTTTACATTACTATCATCCATTACAAAGGTGTTACCACCAAGTGTGGATGAGGATGTCATGAGAGTTGATTTGATTGAAACATGGCTCCATGTCTTGTTTGTAACTCAAGAAAATGATGCAATGCTACTAATGTGGGAATAAGACATTAAGGTCTCAGAGCCTATCTTGTAGTTTTCATTTGTCCATGCTACAAATTACTTTGATAGATGTGACATGTCACTAAATCTTGACCATGTATCCTCCTAAGGTTCATCAATTTTATCACTTGAAATACCTTATCAATGCCCCTCACCATGACTCCCAGTTTGCCTTAAAAAATTTCTCCACTTCCATGTTGTATATAGCCTTTCCCTTTCCCAACATTTCACCATTACTCAAGATCACTATATAATGTAACATCTCTTTCTTGTAAAACACATTGCCATATCATATGAAGGAACATAGGTCCTTATTTGGCACTATCATGAAGTAACCACCACCAAATGCATATCAAAATGGCATGAGATCTAACCATACATAAATCATAATGAATGAATCTCAATAAAGTGATAATAATATTTGAAACATTGATCATTAAGGGTTAACCTTCACTGTCATATCAGGAGTATGCTCATTATATGACCTGTATATCAACACCTCATTTACATTTTATCACTATGCAAGAATGAAGGATAATATTTATGTAACTCTTAGAATAGTAGAGAAAGTAAGACTATGTAATATGTATTCCATGATGTTTACAAAAAAGTAATATTTTCTCAATAAGCTCATAAAAATACATCTCACAAAATGTGTTTCACTCTTTACTACTCTTCACCTTCTTCACACTCATAAACACTTAATACAAAGTAAATAAAAGATAAAGACAAATCCCTCATGAGGTTATTTTCACCATTAGGGAAATTGATAGTACAATTACTATATTATTAATTTCCTAACTTGAAAGACCACCCAACATTACTGCTACATCAAATTTTAGGAACATCATATTTGAGTGAAAGCATGATATCCTTGCACATAAAATTTGAGAGTATATCATCTGAAGGAATACTAGAATGACTTATTCAATGGACTAATTGAAAATGTCAAAGCACAAAGTCACCAACCCCTTAGATAATTGATTCACTCCACTTCTAAAAATCCCACATTAAACACCAAGAAAAAAATATTCATCTAAAAAATTAAGAGAGCACACTAAAATATGTCATGTTTCCTAAATAATGTTTTAGGATACATATATTTTTTTCAGATGTGAATCTTAAAATTGATATGGAATGAAAGTTTTATTCTACCACTACATTTTTTATTAAAAAATGCACTTCCATTAATTTAAAAAATAATATAGTACAATGTTAATAATATAAAAAATGGGTCAAAAAGTCACACCCCAAAAAACACACCAAGCTAAGGAAGACTCGAGAGAAACAAAAGTCCAAAAGATGTCACAACTTGGATGATAACCACAGTTAAACTAACTAAAATTCACATCAATAAAAAATAGAATGAAATAATAAAAACAAGCAAATAAATAAGCATCAACTACAAACACGGTGGCTGATAAAGGAGGCAAAGGTGGAGGCTCTTGAGATTTCCATCCCTAACCTTCTTGGGTTAGGGGATCCTTATCAATTGGGAGGAGGTCCCATCCATTATCCTACTAGTTACCATTAGAATCATGTTGCACTTGAGAATCTTAGTGGGAAAGAGAGATGGCAAATGCGAACCATGGGAATTTATCCTTTGGAGAGGGTCTCCACCTCCCCACCCCACCACCAATCTCTATGTTGCTGATATCATATCTTCAGGGAGGAGATGACCAATGAGAGCAAGGAAAAAAGCTCCTTCAACTTCAAGACCTCCAACTAGGAAAGTGGTGGTGCCTCTCCCCATGCCCACCACCCCTATGAGGGGAGTAGTATTGAGGGGGATCAAAAGTATCATGAATAATTACATAAGGAGAATTCCCCCAATGGTCTAAGAGGAGTTGTAGATGGTGAAGCTTGAGTTAGAAATTATCTTATTTACTCTGTATTTGAAGGGTAACATTAGCAATAACAACACCTTTATTAGTTATAGATTTTTTTCCTTAGCTTCATTATTATAACACCCTTGATTTCTAGATTTATAAATAAACTCTACCAAAATATGTTATATCTTGTAGGCAATAGGGCAAAGTCTCCCAAGAGAGTCATTTTCCAAATGAACATTTCAATCTTGAAGTGTTTGAAAAGGGTATCAATCTATCTCCAAGTTGATTAGGCATTAGGGAAAAAGCAAAAGGGATGTTTGATAGTTTTTGGGTGATGATAGCCTAGGCAAGTGGGATTTAAAACCCCCATGTGATTGATCCTATTCCACATAGGTAGACCTGGGTAGAGGATACACGAAAGGAAATTAGATATCTTTGGATCAATACATGTCACTGAGATTATCAAATTTTTGGCC
The DNA here is from genome assembly GCA_037957365.1 of Torreya grandis. Classification (NCBI taxonomy): domain Eukaryota; kingdom Viridiplantae; phylum Streptophyta; class Pinopsida; order Cupressales; family Taxaceae; genus Torreya; species Torreya grandis. The sequence continues at coordinate 435,206 of JARHVA010005501.1, read as the reverse complement.
CCAAACCCAATGGAGATAATAGAGAGACCACCAATGATTGAGGGAATCAACATCAATATTTTGATGGGACATAAAATTTTAACGCAATTGAGGATAATAGTGATAAAATAGTGTGGATATGGGCCAAGACTAGTCCCTCCATCACAATGTAAGAGATAAAAATCCTATCTTGTGCAAGTATTGATTATGTATGGAACTTTAAATTTTGGAAAAGGATTATGCATCTTCCTTATTAAGATGGTACTTAGATTTTAGAATAGGGAAAGGAAGCTATTACCTAGAGATGTTAAAAAATTGATCACCAACCATGAGAATACCTTTCTTAAACAACCTCAATGTTTTGATCTTCGAGACAATGGCAAAGGGGACATTGTGGAAGTTCAACTAGGGAGACCACTATAATGACTAAAAGTTTAGAGAAATACTATTTTGAAATGCATCTCCCAACCAAATGAGGTGGGGTTTGATATTTTCCCAAGCGTTCTAAATACTTTACATGAAAAAAAATTTCCCCTTAGCTTAACTATCATCGATGAGATAAACATGTTGTAAAATCCAATTCGTTGCCAATATTTTTTGCCAAGTGGGAAACCTTGAGAGATGTAGTGACTCAACAAAATTTTCCATGCTTTGTCCCCTTACAAACTTATGATAATACATGTAACCCTTAGAGTGAGTCCCACCCGACTAGATTCTTTAGGAAATTAATAAATAGCCTAAGAGACTCTATGAAAACCCTAGTGCCATTCAGAATTGGCCTAGAGAAAGTCTTGAAGAAGCTTTTCAAGCTTTGCATAAGAGGCATTAGAGGGAACCCAAAAAGATGAATAATATACATAAGTAGTAGTGAACACCTTAGAATAAATATGGAATTTCTCAGCCAAAGTTAAAGGCTTAGTGGTCTAAAAAGATATTTTTTTCTCAACTATTTGAACCACATAAGATCACAATTCTACAAGAGAGGCTCTAAAGTCAAATATATTTCCTAAGAATTTAAATTGGACTTTAGGAAGGATCAATTACCACATATCCCTCCATCCAAAGAGGTTTGGGTTATAGAGATTGGTGATAACATTGAGTCTTATGCCATTGAATATAAGACCTAGATTGAAGATAAAAGATATGTAAACATTTCATGGCATGCTTGATAATGTATTCATCTTCCTAAAAATTGATGAAGGAATCATTATAAAATTTCCCCTTAGTTAACTTGTGATCTGAATTAGGGAGAGAGCTCCCCTTGACCAGACCCTTTAAAGTATAACTGGCCAATAAATAACTAAATCCTTCTATAGCCAAAATATAAAGTGAGGGAGAAAGGGGTAAACCCTATAAAATGGATCTATGGATCTCAAAGTGTTGATATTGGGAGCCATTGATGTAATGCATTCCCTAGCATCTTGAAATACCATATTGATGGTGTGAACAAAATTGGGACCAAACCCTAGACCCTGAAGCATAACTATGATAAAAGGCCATACAATTTGATCGTATGCTTTCTCAAAATAAATCTTGATGAACAATGTCTTCTGGTTAGATATTATAGCCCATTTCATACATTCATAGATAGTAATAACATAATCTAAAATATATCCATGATAAATAAAGCATGTTTGATCACTTTGCATAATTAATGGAAGTAAGTGTTTGATTTTGAGAGATATAATTTTTTAATAATTATTGAGAAAAGTGATAGGTCTCAAGTTGGTATTACCTTAGGTCCCTTGCCATGGGAATGAATTTGATGTTTCCCCAACTGATGAGATGACCTAAAGAATTGGCCAAGATAGCTTTAGAATAGACTTTATGAATATTAGGCCCAATTGTATCTCAAAGGGTTTGATAAAACCTACAAACAAAACCATCAATACTTGTATCTTTATCATAGGTAATCTACATTAAAACATACTTAAGTTCATTGATACTGAGAGGTCTATCATAATTAATTCTATATGTTTTTGAGAACTTACATGGGACCACAACAAGGCATTAAAAGAGGGAAAATTCATGAGCAGAAGATTAAGGTTATATCGTAAATACACCATGGTAGTGATGAAAAATGTCTTTGAGGATATTAAGTAATTTGGTAAGCTTATCCCAAGCACTTCAAAGCATCTTGTCTTGACTAAAAAAGAGTAAAAAAAATCCTCAGTCACTTTGTCTCCTATATTTAACCAATGCATTCATGTTCATATTTGAGATCCTTTTGCCTTATAAGCCTTAGTAACCTAGATCTTATGTCTACACATGACAACTTGAGTCTAAAAATGAGGGTTTAAAGCTATACCTTCCAATTCATATGAAACCTTAAGGTATTCACAATTTGTATCATTATGAATGTGATGCTTGAAGAGATCATCTTGATCACCATAAATATAGAGAAAATAAGTGGTATGAGCTATATAATCAAACCACCACTCAACCCAACTAGTGTCCCATGTCATTTTGGGAGCCAGGTTCCAAATATTAATGATATGTTTAATAATTTTTTCATGCTTGGGATGGGTAATGTTGAAGTATAACTGAGAACCCTTGGGTTTAACTCGAGGAGAGGTCCATTCTATGTAGAAGCAAATGGGATAATGATTAGATAAGAAAGAGTTTGGAATCATACACATAGGTTGTCCATAAACATGTGTGAATAAAAAAAGGTCTTTCTTAGTAAGCAAGGCATGGTTAAGCCATTTCAAAACTAAATCTTCTCCTTGACATAAATTTTACCATGTGAACCACAAAGAATTATAATCCCCCTTTAACTGTAATGGTTTGGGTAAAAAATCCCACATTTATTTCACATGTAAAACCAAGCTTCCCATTTTCTTACACACCATATCATGAGAAGATAATCGTATTTGTCTTTTAGAGATGTAATCATGTTGAATTTCGCATAAATAATCCAATGCAAATATATAAGGGAATTCACAAACCATCTCCAAATCAAGGTGCATTCCAAAAAATCATTAGAGGCGTATAAGTTCACAAGGTCAATTATGTGATTACCAAAGTAAAAAAGAGTCCAAACCAAATGGTGGGTACAATCATAACCTAAGGAAATTATATTTTGAGATAGGTTAGGTACTAGAATTGTGACAACTCCCACACATCCAAGCTCATAATAGGTGGCCTGACAAAGTGTATGCATCTAAATTTGCATGTTTCATTAAATGTCACTAATATCACTAGTATTTGACACTAATTCTACTTATCTAATTTATTCCCTCTAATCCCATCTTACTATCCACCCTTCACAGTCATTTATCTAATATCCCCATTTCTAATCATTCACTAACCTTATTCTATCCTACTTCATCATTAATTCCTTTAAAACATCCTTAAATCCTATCCTAATCTATCTTATTCACTGTTTGGGAATTTTTAATTCCCATGACCCACCTTACCACCTATTAATCATAGTAGTAAAGTCCATGAAGACCAACTATGGACCTAATCATTTATCTCAAAATGAAAATAGAGAACGTCCACATTCCATAGAATATGATCTCCCTGATGTATAGATTTTTAGAGTTACACGGGTACCTAAAGAGCTATAGGATATTAAGGCATTCATCAATGTTGGCTCTACACCTAAATCTTTATCTTCATAACAGAAAAAGGAATTTATAGTGCATATCATACCTTATCAACTCATAGTAGGTGATCTATATAAAATAAACCATGGTGAGGTACTTTACCACTGTGTAATGTAACATGAGTGCCCTAAAGTGATCCAAGAAGTACATGAAGGTATTTCTAGAGGAAATTTCATTAGATAGGCTACTGTGTGTAAGGTCTCACTTGTTGGATTTTGGTGGACAAATTTATTCGAAGATGCGAAGGCCTATGTTAGGTAATGTAATACCTACCAACACATAAGAAAACCTAACAGATGGCATGTTATGCCCTTGTGCCATATTCCTTCTCAAGAACCATTTGAAAAATGGGCTATTGACTTTGTAGGGACCATCATTCAAATAGGATGATGAATGGGATCCTAGTACATAATTGTAGTAACTGATTACCTAATGTACTAGACTGAAGCAACATCGACAAAATATTATACTATAATAACTACCACATGAGTCATCTGGGAAAATATTATAACATGATTTTGATGCTCACTAAGCTTCACAAGTAATCATGGAACCCACTACCTAAATGAGTCTATTCAAGTCTTATTATCCAAGTTCATGATCACACACCATAAGACAAAACCATACCACCCATAGGCCAATGGAATAGCTGAAGCCTTCAAAAATATCCTCAGTACCACTTTGACAAAAAATCACAATATTGGTTAGACTGACTAAGATGATAGGGTATCTACAGTACTTTGGGCATACCAGACCACATACAAGCACCTCAATTAAAAGACACCATTTGGCTTAGTATATGGAAAGGAAGTGATCATGCTAGTGGATTTCCTAGTTTCATCTCTTTGGATAACACATATAAGAAACCTTGATAACGAAACCTATTTGAAATCATAGCTCAATGAATTGATGTAATTAGACGAGGCTTAGTTCCTCACCCACTAGAGTTAGGATGTTGAAAAATGTAAATAGAAAGCATGTCATGATCTCCATCTAAAGAATAAAGTATTTTCTCTAGGCATGAAAGTTACACTATATGATTTGAAGTCTTCCCACCACTCTGGGATGGACCATTTATATTTTATAGCATTTGACCTACTAGAGCTTGATGGATAAAGTGATTAGATGGCCAATTCCTCCCAAGACATGATAATTGGAGTTGGCTTTAGCCATATTGTGATTATATTTAAATTTATGCTATAATTAATAAGGTTTAAGGTCATTAGGTTAGGATCTAATTAATTTCAATAAAAATCATTGCCCTTAAGTCACATGACTCTTTCATGTAATTTTTAGTTCCTTTACTTTGTTTATTTTCATGGAGGATCATGAACCCTTTTTTAGTGTGGGGTAAGGCATTATGCATATGAATACAAGACATGACATGTGGGTGTGCAAGTTCTAAAGGTGCAAGAGTCATATATGACACATAAGTGATTAAGGGTGCATGAGTCACTAAATGCACTATGAAAGTATTTTGAAAGGTTCCTACCTTTTGGGTGACAAATGTCTTCCACTTCATAATAAATGTGGGATAATTGTCATCCACTTGCAAGAAAGGTGCAGGAAGGAATGAACTATTAATGCAACAAGTTAGTCATAACAACAAATGTGTGAGTGGAATGATGGGACAAGTTCTATAAAACACTAAATGCTAGATGCAAGATTCAAAATGCAAAGACCATTAAAAAATATGTATTTATGGCTAGAGATGACAAGGAGCAAAAGGAAATTAATGAGGTAAACTTTTTGGAGGATCTTTAAATAAATGAGCTAAACTCATTTTACACGTTAAATTTCTATAATTTTCAAGTGATTAACAAACCAGAGTTGATAAAGATACGATGGTGGTTTCCAAGTCAAGAAGAGAGGTTTTTAGTCTAGATTGGTGAGAAGTGGAGAATGTTAAAGTTACAAGTCCACCATTGTTATAGCATGAAGCCTGAAGAGCCAAAAAAAGTGATGCTAGCACGTATTCATATAGGAATGTGGGACAGTTGTAGGATAAACTTTGAGTACCACACAAGGTAATGAAACCAAATAAAAAGACTAAGATAATTGAGAAGCTTCCAACCATACCAGAGGAAGAAGAGGTGAGTGGAGGAGCTTGGTTTCCTATAAGAGAGGAGCCTTTGGAAAACCAAAAAGAGACATCAGGACAAGTGCAGTGCATGGGAGTTCTAAGAGAGAGCATAGAAGAAGCCAAGATGGTGAAAAAGGGAAAGTAGGTGTAGGCCTTTTCATCATAGACCAATCCACCATCTCCCCCTCAGTCCCTTTACATAAAAGATATGCAATACCTAGAGTTGATCTTACGCATGGAGAACTGGGTCTCTAAGGTGTCAACTATAAGTATATCTGATTATAACCACCATCAGCTAGGGAATGAGGTGGAATTTTAGAATGACTATCAAGTCCAGACCACCAACACTAAAAATCAAGTGGTCTATGACCTTTTAGTCAAGAACGAGCTAGATAGAGTTGGCCTATTCCAACAATTTGAGTTGACATACTTTGGCAAGCCTATTGAGGTGGTTTAATTCCTCCTCTTGTTCATCCATGAGGACTACATCCACTTCAAGGGATGAAACATGAAGATCACCATATAGAGAATTAGAAAGGTTATATAACTTTAGTACTCAAGAATGAATGTCCTAGATGACTTGGTAGACATGAAGGAGGTTCAACAGACCACCATCATGCTCATGTACCAAAAACAAGGACATGCAATTCACATATGGAACCTATAAGATCCTCCCCTTAGAGTTATGATGTATATCATTTCTACTAAGGTTAGAGGGACTGACTGATAGAAGGAGGTGGATATGGCAAACCTACACATTACGCACCAAGTCACTTAGGGCATGCAACATAATTGTGTATTATATTTTGGCAATAAAATCATGAAGGATGTAGAGAAAGTGCATAAAATACCCAAGTCCAAGTTTTTTTGAGGAGTAATTTTTTTATTGTTGGTGTTTGATGAGATTGAGGTCCCTGACTATAGCTCAGATACATTGAAGTGGGTGTACCCCCCACTCATAAATATCTCGCTAAGTGATTCAAGGCCCTCACCTATCCCCAACACATTACCCCATCTTAAAAAGTAATATAAGGTATTGGTTTGATGAAATGAAGGTGGATTTTGGCAATGAATAGTGCATCCTTAAGGATCTACCCCTTGACCATAAATCAAGTAAAATTCATACTGAAGCAACACTACTCCTTGGCATGCATTTTAGTGAACCTTTTGGGAGAACTGTTGGCATGGATCAATTTCCATATGCATTATCTATATGCTACTACATTTATTATATTAATCATATTTATAATGCACAGCCATTTAGTTTGCATGTTAAATGGATCGATGTGTAGCACCACACCCTCTGTAAAATGTTGGTATATCCTCAAAAAAAGGCTTATATGGAGAGGGGAGAAATGACCTTAACTAACATCAAGGTTGAGGATATCTTGGTTGGGGAATAGGTACACAAGTTATTCTATATGTTACACCCCAACTAATACCCTCAAGATGGAGACCCTAATTTGTGTTCCTATTCCCCAACCAAGATATCCTCAACCTTGATGTCAGTTAAGCTCATTTCTCCCCTCTCCATATAAGCCTTTTTTCAAGGATATGTTGGTTGGGGATTAGGTACACAAATTATTATATATGTTACACCCAAACCAATACCCTCAAGATGGAGACCCTAAAGAAAGGCTCCCCTAGGCACCACAATTATGAAGAAATCATCAAAAACCAAGTGTCAGCTCAAGTAGTCAAAATGCCCTTTTGAAATGATAAAGGATGATGGAGGCACATCCCTCCCAACCCACTACTTCTTGACCATCTACACCATGTCTAATTCTACCTCACCCTTCATTGTCTCCACCTCATCCTTCACCTTTTCCACCTAGACTGTCTCCATATCCATCTCACATTTCATCACCACCTGCTTCACCTTCCCCTACTCATTCCACTCCATCTCACTCATCTATCATAAATACACCTTCACTTCCATGGACACCTTCACCTCCACCTTCTCTAAAAACCACCATTGGATCAATTCCATGACACCCTCCAAGTTAAGAGCCCTAAAGGGACCCCTCTCAGGAAAAAAATCATAATTTGGGATCAGACTAAGAGAATACTCCATCCCTAGTGAAAGAGGTCCCATATAGTGATCAAATTGATATTAATGTAATGTGAGCAAGTGGGATGGCCTCAGAAAGCCATTAAAAATCTAAACTTGAGTGAGACCCAAAAAGGGGAAAGGGGCTAGCTGAGGGAGAATATGAACAACAAAGGTTGTCCACTCTACACGAATGATACTAATTCAATGTAGAGGATAATAGCCTCTATTTCTAGAACCATTATCACCCCAAGAACACAACTCAAGAAATAAGGAAGCCATTTTCCTTCCTTTTGGAAATGTATAGTGAAGAACCATAGTTTGATATTCCTTTAGACTATATTTTTTTGGCCCATATACTCCAGGTCTACTAGATCTCATGAAGATTTATCCACAATAGCTTTCTCCAATAATTATAAGTGTCACATTTTTTAAATTGTCCATGGAGATGACATGCCAAAACATTTTGTCAGATTTAAGCATGTGCATAATAGAAATAAAACATGGCAAAGTAGTAGAGATGTACAACAAAGTGGTAGTAGAGAATCAGACACTAGTTGAGGAAGTGGCCTCCTTAAAGCAACAAATCCAAGCAGCCATCAAGACTGAAATAAGGATTTTAAACCTATGTAAAACAATTTTGAAAGAGGATTTGATAGTAGCATATGGTGTACTACTGGATGGAAATGCAATCAAGAAACTCGAGACATTGGTTGAGCTATTACTCAAAAGAAATAATGAGCACCTAATGCCCAAGGATGAGGCCAAAGAAACACTTGAATAATTAACCATGGAGAGGGTCGAGGAGGTTATCCCCATTTTGGATTAAATTTTTTCACACCTAGCACATATGAAGAAAAAAATTAAAGCTTGGCTCCATGATGAGTAAATCCTGAGGCAACAAGTGGCTAATGATGTGTTATTAATAAAAGATCACATCGAGCACACAAAGGCATTCAAGGAAATATAAATAATGGAAGAACCAATAAATAATTATCATTAATAAATAAATTCCAATTTTTTAATTCTTCAAGTGTAGATTGACAAGGAAGTCTATGAGTTAGAAGAAATCTAGAAGGAAGCCACTATAACCTTAGATGAACATATGAAGAAGAACGAGACTCCCACTTATCTCGAGAAGTTGAAAGAATCAAAGGAAACCATTGAAGGAATAACTGCTAAAGTTCTTGATGCTTTATCCCATTAGGATGGGTTGAAGAAAGAACTTGAGTAAAAGAGGCTTGAGTTCCTAGAATATGTTAGTATGGCTTAGTCTAAGATGGACTAAGATCTTAGTGTGGGGTGACGTTGGCCCCTTAATTTTGACCAAGTATTTGTTCTATTTTTTATGCACAACATAGAGGGACCATTGTCCATTTTATATGCAAGTACCAGTATGGTGTAGGATAACCATAGCATGAGAGGATCATGGTATAGGACTAATAGGCATGAAATTTAAAAGGCACAAAAGGAAAATGGCACGAGACACCCAACATGTGAAGACCCAGTCAAGAGAAAACATAGCATGAGGGACCTAAGACTAGAGGAATAAAAAAAGAAGTAAAAAATTAAGGGGGAACACGGCAATTAGACCATGAAGGATGTGGGATCAGTTAGAAGAGTAAATCAAGTAGGACACTTTGACACCATCAATCAAAGGTTTTGTATTAGCTCATGAGGAACATAACATTTGGACACAAATATATATCATAGAGGGAGGATCTAGGGGTGCAAAGGCCCATGTTTATAGGAATAACTAGTTGTAAGAGCCATGGTTCTTAGTTTGTTGAGAGCTCATGTGCCATTTTTTATATAGCTATGAGTATGCCACTTGGTTAAGGCAAAATAAGTATAAAAACCACTATTGTAATCGTTCAAAGGGCAAAGAGATCACCTTTGGGGAAATATAGATAGTCTTGTATTCAATAATCATTGTAATGAGAACTCATTATTTATTAGTTTGTATTCCAAACAATGAAATATTCTAAGTATTATATATTGAAATGTGTTTTATTTTTAACTCACGAGTTCCTCCCTTTTATAACTAGTTAGTAATGGTAGTTCTGGTTATTATGGTAATTAATTTTGAAATATTAGGAGTAATAGTAGTATATTTGTGGATTTGACACAAGAGATGAAAAAAATGCATTGTGCTTCAAAGCCTTGGAGAACTGGTCTTTTACTATGCGCTTCAGGTGAGCGTGTGAGACTTATCCCATTCATGATCAGGCTAGCATGCTACCTTGTTGGGAAGCAACTTCAACACCAACATAGAGATAAAGAAATCCCAACACCATAATTAAACTAACTTAAATACACATCAATAAAAAAAGGGAATGAAATAATACAAATAACAAGGAAATAACTAAGCATCAAATACAAACATGGTGGGTAATAGAGGACGTAAAGGCATAGGGTCTTGACGCTTCCATCCCCAACCTTCTTGTATTAGCATCATAATCATGTTGTACTTTAGAATCTTAGTAGGAAGGAGAGATTGTCAATGCCAACCATGGGAATTTATCTTATGGAGGGGGTCTCCACCTCCCCACCTCACCTATAATCTCTATATTTCCACTATCATATCCTTGGGGAGGATATGGCCAATGAGATCAAAGATAAAAACTCCCCCAAATTTAGGACCTTCAAATGAGAAAGTTGTGGTACCTCTCCTCACACCCACCACCCCCAAGAGGGGAGTAGTGAGGAGGGGGATCAATAGTCTTATGACTAAATACACAAGGAGAATTACCCTAATGGTCTAAAAGGAGCTACAAATGGTGAAGCTTGAGTCATACATTATCTTTTTTACTCTGTATCTAAAGGGTAACATTATCAATCAAACACCTTTATTAGTTATCAATTTTTTTTCCATAGCTTCATTATTATAACACCCTTGATTTATAGATTTCCATATATGAAACAAAATATTAGTATATAAACTCTAGCAAAACATGTTATATCTTCTAGGTAATAGGGTGGAGTCTCCCAGTAGAGACATTTTTAAAATCAACATTTCAAGCTTGAAGTGTTTGAAAAGGTTATGAACCCATCTCCAATTTGATTGGGCATGATGGAAAAACCAAAAGAGATGTTTGATAGTTTTTGGGTGATGATAGGCTGAGCAAGTGGGATTTAAAACTCCCATGTGCTTGATCCTATTCCCCATATGTAGGCCTAGGTAGAGGATACACCAAAGGAAATGGGATTTCTTTGGCTCAATACATATCACTGAGATATTATGAAATTTCTAAGCCCAAACCTAATGGAGATATTGGAAAGACCATCAATGATTGAGGGCATCAACATAAATATGCTAATGGGACATATAATTCTAACCCAACTAAGGATAATAGTGACAAAATGGTGTGGCTATGGGCCAAAACCAATCCTTCCACTGCAACATAAGAGAGAAAACTAAAATCTTGCGTATGTATTCATTAGGCATGAAACTCTAGATTTTTGAAAAGGATTATGCATCATCTTTATTACGATGATACTTGGATTTTAGCATAGGGTAAGGAATATCGTACTGAGAGTAACTAAAAAATAGATCTCTAACCATGAGAATACCTTTCTTAAACAACCTCAAGCTTTTGATCTTTTTGACGATGGTAAAGGGTACATTATGGAAGTTAAACTTGGGAGACCACTATAATGACTAAAAGTTTAGAGAAAAACTATTTTAAAACCCACCTCTACCCAAATGAGGTAGGGTTTGATATTTTCCCAATAATTATAAATACTCTAGATGAAATGTGTGCCCCTTACCTTAACCATCACTGGTGAGATAAGCATGTTGTGAAATCCAATTCCTTACCAAGATATTTTTCCAAGTGGGTAACCTTGAGAGATGTAGTGCCTCAACAAAATTTTCCATGATTAATCCCCTTCCAAGCTTTGATAATCCATTTAACCTTTAAAGTGAGTCAAATAAGCTTGAAGTCTATGAGTCCCAATCCACTAGATTCTTTAGGAAAATAATAGATAGCCTAAGAGACTCTATGAAAACCCTAGTGCACCTCAAAATTGGCCCAGATAATGTCTTGAAGAATATTTTTAAGCTTTGGATAAGAGGCATTGGAGGGAACCCAACAAGATGAATAATACACATGAGTAGCAGTGAACGCCTTAGAAAAAATCTAGAATTTCTCAGCCAAAGTTAAAGGCTTAATGATCCAAAAAGATATTTTTCCTCAACTATTTGAACCACATAAGGCCACAATTATATAAGATAGGCTCTGAAATATAATGGAATGCCTAAGAATTTAAATTAGAATTCAGAAAGGAGTAATTTCCACATATATCACTCTAACCAAGGAGGTTTGGGTGATAGGGATTGGCGATAGCACTAAGTTTTAGGCCATTGAATATAAGACCTAGATTGAAGATAAAAGATATGTAAACATCCCATGGCATGCTTGATTATGTATTCATCCTCCTATAGAGTAAGGAGAGAATCATTAGGAGAGATCCCCTTGACCAGACCCTTGGAAGCATAAATGACCAACAAATAACTAAATCCTTCTATAACCAAAACATAAAGTGAGGAATAAAGGGGTTGACTCTTTAAAATGGATCTATAGAGATCAAAGTGTTGATATTGGGAGCCATTGATGGTAATGCATGCCCTAACATCCTAAAATAGCATATTGATGGTGTGAACAAAATTGGGACCAAATCCTAGAGCCTAAAGCATAACTATGATAAAAGGCCATACAATTTGATCATAAGCTTTCTCAAAATAAATCTTGATGAACAATGCCTTCTAGTTAGATATTCTAGCCCATTCCATACATTACTATATAGTAATAAATCATCAAAAATATATCTATGATACATAAATCTTGTTTGATCACTTTGCATAAATAAAGGAAGCAAGCATTTGATTTTTAGAGTTAATACTTTAGATATGATTTTTTAGAAAATATTAAGAAAAGTGATATGTCTCAAACTGGTAATTACCTACGGTCCTCTGCCCTGGGAATGAATTTGATGTTGCCTTGATTGATGAGATGACCTAAATAATTGGTCAAGATATATTCTAAATAGACTTTATGAATATTAGGCTCAATTGTATGTTAAAGGGTTTGATAAAATTTTCAAAAACAAAGCCATGAATACCTGTAGCTTTATCATAGGTCATCTGCATAAAATCTTCCTTAAGTTCATTTATAGTAAGAGGTCTATCACAAGAATTATCTATTCTTTTGAGATCTTACATGGGACCACAACAAGGCATTAAGAAAGGGAAACTTCATTAATAAAAGATTAATGTTATGCCACAAATACACAATGCTAGTGATGAAAAAAGCCTTGGAGGATATCAAGTAATTTGATAAGCTTATCTATACCACTTCTAAGCATCTTTTCTTGACCGAAAGAGAGTAAAAAAAAGTCTTTAGTCACTTTGTCTCCTACCTTCAACCAATGCATTTGTGTTCAAAGTTGAGATCTTTTTTCCTTATAAACCTCAGTAACCTAGAGTTTATGTTTACACATGGCAACCTAAGTCTACAAATGAGGGTTTAAAGCTACACCTTATAATTATTGTAAAACCCTAAGGTAATCACAATTTGTATCACTATGAATGTGCTATTTTAAGAGATCAACTTGATCACCATAAATATGGAGGAAATAAGTGGTAGGAGATATAGCATCAAACCACCACTCAATCTAGCTAGTGTTCCATGTCATTTTAGGAACCAAGTTCCAAATCCTAATGATATGTTGAACAATTTACTGATTCTTGGGATGGGTAGTGTTCAAGTAAAACTGAGAACCCTTGGGTTTAACCTAAGGAGAGGCCAATTCTACTTAGAAGAAAATGGGATGATGGTCAGATAAGAAAGAGTCTAGAATCATAGACATAGATTGCCAATGAACATGAGTGAAGAAAAAAGATCTTGTTTAGTAAGCAAGACATGGTTAAGATGTTTAATAACTCAATCTTCTCCTTGACTAAAATTTTACCATGTGAACCATAGAGAATTATAATCTCTCCTGAACTATGAAGGTTTGGGTCAAAAATCTCATGTTTATTTAACATGTAAAACAAAGCTTCCCATTCTCTTACACACCATATCATGGGAGGATGACCTTATTTATCTTTTAGAGATTTAATCATGTTAAAGTCAACATAAATAATCCAATACACATCTATAAAGGAATCAACCAACCATCTCCAAATCAAGGTGGATTCCAAACAATCATTAGAGGTGTATAAGTTGACAAGGCTAATTATGTGATTACCAATGTAAAAAAGAGTCCAAACCACTCGGTCGGTATGGTCAAAACCTAAGGTAATGATATTTTGAGATAGGTCAGGTGCTAAAAGTGTGACAACTCCCCTATAGCTAGGGTCATGGTAGGTGGCCTGATAAAGTGTATGCATCTAAATTCACCTGCTTCATTAAATTTCACTCATATCACTATTAGTTGACACTAATTCTGCTTATCTAATTTATCCCCTCTAATCCTATCTTAATATCCACCCTTCCCAATCATTTATCTAATATCCCCATTTCTAATCATTTACTAACCTTATTATATTCCACTTCATCATTAATTCCTTTAAAATATCCCTTAATCCTATCCTAATCTATCTTATTCATTATTTTAGAATTTTAAACTCCCATGACCCACCTAATCATTTACTAAGCCTATTCATAGACTCTCATACACCCCTAGTCCTTAATTATCCACCTAATCCCTATATAATCCCCCATCTAATCATCGTTAACCCCTAAGAAGGATTATAGAAGTGTCCAAATCTAAAACTCTCTCTATTCTCACCCCTGCTCTCTAGAAGCCTCTAAATATAAAGGCTTCCAAGGAATTTTAAATTCCTTTTAATCCTCAACCCTTGATCTCCTTCATCTAACTTCAAATTTCCACCAATGATCTTTCTCTCCTTCTTCTATTTAAACAAACTCTATTCCTCCATGTAAGGCCATATTATGAATGCATAACCAATCCATTTTCAATTAGTAATTGAATCATCCAATCCTTCATCAAAATTCCTTGAATCATGCCATCATAATGTCCAATATGAGTTTAAGTTTATTTTGTCTCTATGAAATTTTAGATCTTTGTCTAGGTTTATCAATGTTGCCATTCATAGCTGGGTCAAGATAAGTGAAATTTTGTGAATTTAATAGTGGTTATAAGCAATTATTTATTATATTTGGTTGTATACTAATCACTGTAAGGTAATTCATGACTTTGATCACCAACTTACAGGTGATGCATAGCCATCAACTTGGTTTAAGGGATATTCGTGAAGCAAATGAGACTAGAAAGAATGCAGGTATGACACAGATGCCTAAGGTGAAATGTGGTGAAGTTTCCTTAGATTAAAGATACTTCACCCTCTCCACATTGATGTCAATGGTTCTATTCTAGTTCCAAATTTTTTTATTTTAAGTCTCTTATGGCCATCTATCACATTGCCAACATACCTAATAAATATAGGTTATAAAATAATAATAATAATAATAATAATAATAATAATAATAATAATAATAATAATAATAATAATAATAATAATAATAATAATAATAATAATAATAGTAAATGATTCTACACATTTTTTGAATCATAAAATTGTATGGTTAATAAGTGCTTGATAAGACCATTTCATGTAATCTCATAGGCATTAAGATATTTTTGGTAGATAAAAGTGAGATTAAAAATAAAAATAAAAATAAACCCAACTAGTCTAGTTCTCTCACTATTAGTCATAGTAATCACTAAATATACTTAAGGTGTAATAGTAGATTTATGCATGTTAAATAATCTTTGTTTATCCTTACAAATCATATAATAGGGTTTTACTTTAGTCCAATTCTAATAATTGATAAAAATTATTAGTTAGGTTTTTTATTTTCTTATTTCATTATATGTCACTAAAAAATTTATAGTCTATCATAGCAATTTATCAAAAATAGAAGATTGTATAAAATAGGGTCAAATTTTCATAACTTTGATGTTTGGTTATTAAAGGTCAAATCAAACTACTAATGTCATTTTTTTACGATCACTTATCTATTAACATCATTCTTGAAGAATCATCCACTAGGTTTTTTGAATCAGAAATGACTAACCCTCTGTTTACATTAAACAAATATTATTTTTGAGTGCATTCCTTTTTTACAATTTTTTGTTATTTTTGAGTCATTACAAGCCTCTTATAAGTCCCAAATTACCTTGGGTATCAAGGGATCCACCCCTTGACCCTATCCCTCGAACCTATCCTATACCATGATAGGGAGTGCACCTATGACATTGCCCCCAAACCCTGCAAGGGGCACTACCCCTTGACCCCACTGGGGGATACCATCCCCAAACCCTTGTGTCATGGCCTGCTCACCCCAAAGGAATTTGAGATCCAAATCATGATTTTCTTAGGCTATTTTTCTTAAGGCGTATTGGACTAACATCTTATTTCTTGCAAGGGTGAACCTAGAAGCTTTTTTATTTTGTCTAACATCTTATCTTGTAGGTCATATTTTGGTCAAACATCATTTTTCTTGGAGGTTACCAGTCAAGATCATCAATCAAACTAATAATCAATTATATTTTAGGTTTTCTCTTTGAAATTTCCAATCAAAATAGCAACCATTATCTTGTAGGCCACATATACAAGACCCTCATGGCATTTTGAAACTCATTTTTGAATCATCTTGTATATATTTATTCATTTTGTCTTGTATATTCTTTCCTTTTGTAAATATATCACATCTTAATCTTAATTAGTTAA
This sequence comes from Torreya grandis, assembly GCA_037957365.1. Lineage (NCBI taxonomy): Eukaryota > Viridiplantae > Streptophyta > Pinopsida > Cupressales > Taxaceae > Torreya > Torreya grandis. The sequence continues at coordinate 418,722 of JARHVA010005501.1, read as the reverse complement.
TTCATCTTTTTGTATACTTGTTTATTACCTAGGGCTATAGTGGTGTATGCTCTCCTCCTTGCATCTTTACGATGATTCCTAAAGGATCAAAAAACACCTATAAATCTTCCTCTTCTTTTTATTTCTTATAGGTTGGTGACGTGTATTTCACCACCATGCACTAGACAAAATTTTATGTTCTAACAGAGTCTAAATATCAGGAGAGTTGTCATTAGGCACCTAAGCAGAATTGGTCATAAAGGGTTATATGGAGTTAGGGTTAGTTAAGATCCAATACATAGGATTGTTAAACAACATATGATATAGACTTGTGCCTCATTGTACCTTCATGTATATAGGGGATGTAAATAGAAATCCTTGTGTAAACCTAGCTTAGGAGCCTTTGGCCATAATAGGTGTACTGATGCTAGAGTCACTATCAACTCCTAAGTAGCCATCATATGCAAATGAGGTCGAGAGGGTTTGATCAATTTCATAATGGATGACTAACCTACAATGTCACCCACAAATTCATTTATTGGTGTAGACATTGAGTTACACTCCCTTATCAGTTGACTATTTTAGATATTTTTTATTTTGTTTTTTTTTAATATTTGTATTAGACCCATGCTATTTGTGAGCCACGTGAACCTTATACCCCAGAATTATACATGCCTATGTAGGTTTTTACACACATCATCATTCTATCATCTTGTACATATTATCTTTGTATATCCTTTCCATTATCCCATCCCATCTCCCATATTGTCTTCATCCCATCCTAGTCTAGTCATATCCACTCATCATTAATAATCCCCCATCACTTACATGTCTTAATCTCATATTAAACATCCTTACATCAATAATATCTTGTACATATTGTCTTTTTACATCCTCTTACTTATCCTATCCCATCCCATATCCTATCTTGTTTTCAGCCCATCTTAGTCATATCCACCCATGATTGAGCATATCCTTACCTCAATATCATTTTGCACATATCATCATCCTCTTATACATACTTTGTTATCTTGTACATCCTTGTCATCCTCCTTTTATACATATATCCTCATCTAGTATATCCTTGTCTTGTCATTCTCTTATATCCCATCCCATCTCATATCTTGACTCCAAATCGTCATTTTCATATCCTATTTTTATATGCATTTACTAATTTACTTAAACATGTGAATGTGGTGTGCCAAGTAAACTTAGTTGGATAAACTTTTGATATTTATTTACTATTGAATATTGGTATCATTGTGAAAATAAATAACTAAATTTTAAAGATGATTATTAAAATGCATTATACTAATATGAGACTTAGAATGATTAATGATGTGCACACAGATCTGACGTAAAATTTGACATTGAGTTGTGGAAGGCAAGTAAACATATTTGCAAGTGATAAACTAAAAAATAATGTAATGTTAAGGCATTAATGCATCCCTACATCACTTGCAGATATGTTTTCTTACCTTGCACAACTCAATGTCAAATTTTATGTTAGATCTATTAATGGGTCTCGTCTTAGTGTGTGTTTACAACATAGATTAATTTGGCTGTACAAAAAGGGAGGGTACCATCAAGGAGAGTTGGAATATATATATTTAAATTTATTAATTTTTAACAAGTCTTGTCTTAGTGTGTGTTTGAAGCATAAATTAATCTAGGTATACAGAGAGGGAGGGTATCATCAAGGAGAGTTGGAATAGATAAGGTGTCAGAAAACAATAAAGATGATGTGTCGATCAAGTGAACTAAGCATGCCATAAGGATTCCATAGATGGATTAATTGTAGAGCTTACCTCTTGACCAACCCTCTTTCAATATGATAAATTATTAATCCAAATTAAATATGCTTACCCTTTCTACAGTAATTGAAGGACTCTAACTTAACTTGGGACATGAATGGCTAGTTGGGAGGCATTCAACAATTTTAGTTAAAAATATTTTACCACATGGTAGAAAAATAAATATTATTAAAATAATTTTAAACATTTAATTTTCTTTCAAATCAAATCTTTATTTTTCAACCAATATACCACCTTTTGTGGATAATAAAAGTTGGTATTGCATTCAACATTGACTAAAATGAATATTTTATCCTACTAGCATCCCCACTCACCCATTACACCACATGGGGGAATAGTAAATTAGATGAAGTAAATAGTGAATTTAGGTGAAAAAAATAAAATGCTTGAATCTATTTATTGGCATGGGGAATGTCGAACAAGCAAGGAAAAAGAGGAGGCGGTTAATAGAGGAAAGGAGAAAAGCATAACAAGGGAGGAGAGCTAGAAGAACGGAGGAGGGATATGTGCTCATAATTATTCTTTCACTAATCAAGTTAGTAGATTTGTTGAAATAATGATAGCAAGATATATGACTAAATTTAGACCTTTCTCTTACCCTTGCTCAACCCATTCTCTCCTTATTGCATATTCCATTTATTTTTCTTTTGAATCTGGATTGTAGGTTGAAGACACTTCAAATTTAAATGACCATCAGATGAAATTTGTTCCTATGATATAGTAGTATGACATCCTTTTCCTCTATTTATGATATGGTAAAGTAAGGAATATTTTAAATCCTATAGTTTCTAAGTCCTAGATTTATCTATTATATGGATTTTTATCTGCTCATTGCCTAGTTATAACATCAAATTTTTTGCACTCATAATATTTTAAACATTTTTTTTAATTTCTTATTGACTGCGGCATAGGCATCCCTTATCCATGCATAGGTAGAGCCTCAATTTTTCCAAGTGCTCTTTTGGAGTTGCAAGTTGAAAATGTCATCATATTTTTTATTCATTATTAACTAGTAAAGAGTTTAAAATTAGATGAAATAAGAAATAAAATAGCTGCATTTGTTCTCCCTAGGAAAATTTAGTCCAATAGATAAGCTATTGCGTCCCCTTTCTTTACATTAGATAATAAGAAAATCAATTTTTTATTTCATACAACCTGACCTACAGTGGTGTCATATATCTCCAGCATGATTTGTTTATTGTCATCTTATTTATACCCATATATATGGCATTTTACCTTGGAATATTTCATTATTTTCTATTTGCTTGGTATTGGAGTTAATCTTTACCCTCTGTGATATTTGGAGATTGGGAAAATAACAACAAAAACATCAACAACAAAAACAACTATAATAATAAACTATGTGTTAAACTTTACAATGGCACAACCAAACTAAAATTCTTATTTAAAATCATTATGCAAATTTAAAATAATTTAAGAATATAATATTCTTGAGTATATTATATTTAGTTAAATGATTTTAATGTCTTGTTTCCTGCATAATAGTTATTTATTACTCAAAAGAGACTCAATGGTATTTTTTGTTCTAAGAATTTAATACAAAATAAGTGTATAAAGCAAAATGTTTTGAAATATAAAAAAGGTAATAATGTTACTTATACTTGAAAAGTTTACGCTGGTAATCAAAATTGAATAATAATTACCTTATGTTTTTAATTCAAACTAAGTACTATTTGAGTTAAAATAATAACCTTATATCATCTTTAGAATGTCATTCAGTTTGAAACTCAAATGTCTTATTACAAGATTGAACATTAGCGACATGAAGTACATATTATCACAGATTAGCAAACTATTTCATGTTAGTAGATTGTCATAATAATAGTGAATGAATTAAATATTATAATATCATCCATGAAACCAAGAAGCCTACAAAAGATATTACATCTTATTAAATATTGTTTTGATTACCTTCAAATATAGTAAATTGAAGAATCCATCTTAATAATATATCCTCATTGATCATTTATAAGGATGACTAAGTTGAGATTACAGGGTCATTAGAAATGTTTCATTTATTTAGAATGGACATTAAAAGTAGAAACATTTAATTATTGTAACTTGTATTCATGTTGATTAATGAGTCATTAAATCAATCTAAAAATAAAATGTTACTCTAATTTCAGTTATACAATATTAGCAATTTAAATGTAGGATTAATACGTGATTTAACTTGTATCCAGATTAGCCTATATACCAAAATTGATTATGTAAACAAGTCAATGACTCACATGGGTGGTATGGGACACTCATGTAAAACATCATCTCATAAGTAAATTATTAATAAAATAAATAACTGGTAATAGGGATTATCTAGACCCATTAACTATGATATGTCTAGGTCAGGGAGACCTTGGGATAAGAGTAGTGAATGCAAGATGTGTGGTCTAAGAGATGGGATGGTATCCTAGACAAAAACACATAGTAACTCAAATATCTAATGAGTTAAGATTCAACAAGAGGTACTTGGTGAATCCAAAAACTTGTGGCCATAAGTAGTGTATACGAGTAGTACACATTGGGCATATTTTAATGCCAGTCTCAATTCATAATCACACTCGTAATAAGCTACGTGGAGTATCCATGGTGTTGGAAAATGATAATTTTCTCAGTTTTTAGACTCTTATCTATCCTACTCATGAATGGTAGGGCCATTCTCAGTGGATGAGATGCGTGCAAGAGATTTTAAAGGCTATGTGGTTAGAGTAATAGCCCTCTATGATATTCTCCCTCTCTACATCAATTTGGTCTATTGTGGATCTATGATAAATCCTATACTTACTCAGTTGCTAAAGGATCAAATGTTAAACAAAGATGATTATTCTAATTACTAATGTATATTGTTAAAGTATGATTGCTAAAATTGTAAAATAATAAGGGTATTTGATCAGTCCTCATTGTATAGTAGTTGTAATCAAATTTAGAGCATATATATGTGATTTAAAATGTTATTAATTTTAAATTATAATTGGATGTTCAAGTTAAGAAAAAAATACATATTTTACTATTTTAATGTATACTTAAATACCACATTTTATTGTGATAGTGAATGAGCAAAAATGATAAAATAAAACTGTTTAAATATGTCTTTATCTTCACTACTTATGTTTGAGATGTTAATATTATGATGTAAATTACATTTAGTTTTTGTTAAGTGTATGACATGTGAGTAATGGATAAAAAACAAATTGTAACACACTTTTATTTATGCAAGTTATTTTTCCATGATTTTAAGAGCATATAATTAGTTATGGTATACTACTTATGAAGTAGATTTATAAGCTAAATCGATCACTATGAGTTGTTCCTCTAATGCTCAATACAATTCTAAATGTATGTATGGTTTAGTTTATGTGATATAACCCTCGATTAGATAGTTAATCTATTATTAATAAAACTAGTTTAACAATATAGAGGGGATATCACATCATGGTATCAGAGTGCAGGTTTAGCACTTAAGTCTAATGGGCTTGCTACATTTTTAAGTTTCAATTATTTGATCCTACAAGGTTACTATGGCCCAAATATGTAATAATGAGGGAAGTGTTCAAAATGAAGAAGAAATTCAACCTAAGCTTGAATATATATTGGTTATAGTATTTTTTACCCAAGAGAGGATGGGTATCCTAGAACAACAAGTACATGACTTTACTCATGGAGAAGGTTGTGAATAAAACCTAAGAAATAAAAAAATGATGAATATGACCAAAACATAGTTTAACAAAATCAAGAAAACCCTAATGGGAATATTCACAATAAGCTGCCACAAAAGCAAGCTCAATTTTTAACTGAGTTGGTAAGAGACCTAAAGTGGATGGCCCCACATAAGTACAATGGGATAGTACTTAGAGATGGAGCATAAAATTGGATTATTGAAATGGAGAAGTATTCTAAACTTCCAAAAAATTTGGAGGAAACCAAAGCTATTTGGGGAGCCTACTAGCTCTCAAGTGAAGCATCAACTTGGTGGAAAAACATGAAGGTTGAAAGAAAATTGTCTGGAAAAACCACCACTTGGGAACAATTTGTGTCCTACTTTATAAAAAGATGGTTTTCATAGTTTTAATTTGATAAAAATATGATAGAGTTTCAGAATCTCTAACAATGAAATATGTTAGTCACTGCTTATTTAGAAAAACTCACCTGACTCCTAAAATATGTACCACAGTATCAGGGTGATGAGAGGTTTCAAATTAGAAAGTTTATTTTGGGTTTGAAACCTCATATCAAAATTGATGTTGACCTCCATGGACCCACTACTATGGATGAAGTTTTTGAGAAAGCTATAAAACATGAGGAAAAACTGAAGACCTTTGCATCAACTAAAAAAGAATTTTTATAACAAAGGGAAGTAGTTTTAGCATAAAAACTCCCTTCCCTTTAGGAAGAAGTTTTTGAAAGGCAATAAAAATGGTGGGAATAGAAACATAGGTTCTGGGAATAGTTCCAAGTTTGGGAATTTATAAAAATCCAAGAAAGGATATAAGGGATGAAATGGTAATAACAATAATAACAACATTAATTCCAACAGTGGAAAATTTAGTGGTGAAGGAAAATCCTAAGAGTAGAAAGGACCAGTGGGTGGGTGTTTTAATTATGGAGGTGATCATTATGCCAAAAAATTTCCTCACAAATATAATGATGTTCAATCTAAGGCACCCCTTCGAAGGCAACAACAAGTGTTTTAGCAGAGAATTCATGTAGTGGTAGATAACCGCCAGGAAAAATTTCAAGTAACACCACTAAAGGTATCATGAAAACATTTTTGTTGTCTTGTTACTATGATTATTGATAGAAGAACATCTAAGTGTTTTATAGCTCTTGAAATTATTTGAAAGATGAATAAAAAAGTTGGTTTTATGTTTAATTCTTGGTCAGTCAAGTATGGAAATTGAGTAGTGAAAAAGGTAGAGTAATGTCTATTGGAAGCTGAGTTACTGCTTTCAAGATTCAGTACTACAATATAACTATATGTGCCCCCCCCCCCAAGATCATATGATGTGATACTTGGAGTAAACTAGATGTGGAAGCATCGAGCTAAAGTTGATTGCTTTACCAAAATAATATCATGCCTAGATGATAAAGGATATTCTAGATTTGTGCAAGGAGCTAAATGTGATGTTACTCTAAGGTAAATTTTTGCAAAGAAGTTGAAGAAGGTTAAATGAGTAGGGTGAATTATTTTTGTATTAAAAATTTATGAAGTGGAAGAGGGAAAATAACCCATGATAGAATATTATCCTTTTCTATGTGATTTTAGTGATGTTTTTCCAGATGAACTACTAGGGCTTCCACCTAAGAAAGAATTTGATTTCTCCATCAATTTCATCCCTAGTTCAGAGCCCAACTCAAAATACTCTTATTGAATGATAAAAATTGAGTTGTTTGAATTGAAGTCTCAATTATAGTAATTTTTATCCAAGGGTCTTATCCATCCAAGTGTATCTCTATGGGATGATCTAATGGTTTTTGTTAAAAAGTAGGATGACACCCTTAGGATTTGTATTGACTAAATGATGCTAAATAAAGCAAAAATGAAGAATAGATATCCTTTACCATTAATTGATGATCTCTTTGATCAAATGAGAGGTATAATAGTGTTTTCTAAAATATATTTGAGATCAGGTTATCATCAATTGAGGATTCAAAAAAGAGACATTCCAAAAACTGATTTCAGGATTTGTTATGGGCATCACAAGTTCACAGTTCTTCCTTTTAGACATATAAATTCTCTAGTGAAATTTATGAACCTAATGAATAGCATATTTAAGGACTATTTATACAAAAAAAATTGGTATTTTTGGATGAAATTTTGATTTATTCAAAATTTGAAGAGGAACATGTCCAACATTTGCAATTAGTGATGCAACAATTAAGATAGCATAAACTTTATGGAAGGCTATTTAAGTGTGTTCTTGTCCATAAGAGAGTGAATTACTTAGGACACATCATTTTAGATGAAGGTATTCTAGTTGACCCTATAAATATTCAACCCATCATGGACTAGTCATCTCCTAAGAATGTTCATAAAGCTTATAGTTTCATGGGATTAGTTGGATATTATAGAAAGTATGTGGAAGGGTTTTCAAAGATAGGCGACCCAATCACTTCATTATAAAACAAGAACTAAAAGTTCATCTAGACAAACAAGTGCGAGAAAGATTTTCAACTCTTGAAAAAGAAGTTAACATGTACACATGTGCTAAAGGTTCCAAACTTAAATGGAAAATCTACAGTGATTATAAATGTATCTAAAGAAGGATTTGGGTGTGTGTTGATGTAGGATGACCATGTCATGGCCTATGAATATATAAAACTCTAGCCATATGAGTTAAATTACAAATCCCATGGCTTAGAGCTAGTAGCTATTGTTCATGCACTATTTATGTGGTGACATTTTCTATTAGGAAAACCATTTGAACTTAAAATAGATAACATGGGTTTGCAATATATTTTCAATCAACCTAAACATAACGCATGATAAAGACATCAGTTATAGTTTTTCTTTCAGTGTGATTTTGGTATAGAATATATTAAGGGCAATGAAAATAGAGTAAAAGATGCCCTTAGTCGGAGAAGATATATATCTACCATGGCAATAGTGAGGACCATATTTTATGAGCAAATATTGAGTCAACTATCATCAAATGAGTTATATAGCTAGGTTAATACTACTTTAGATGTTGATATTCATGATCATAGATATGAGGGATATCATATCAAATCAAGGGGACTCCTTAGATTTAGGTGTAGGATTTATGTACTAGACCTTGGTGGTTTGTGAACAAAAGTATAGAAGGAGGCACATAGTGATCCTTACTTTGGTCACCTAGTGGTGCCTAAGATGTTAGCTCATCTCAAAAACTTGTATTTTTGGCTAGGTCTCAAGAGAGACGCTACTAATTTTGTGACGAGATGTTTGGAGTGCTAGCAAGTCACTACAGAGCACATGTATCTAGTAGGTTTGTTATATCCCCATGAGATTTCCAATTGGAAATGGCAGGTTATCAATATGGATTTTATGTAAAGACTTCCCTTATCAAAGAACAAACATGATGTAATATTTGTTGTAATGGATAAAACCACCAAGGTTGCACACTTTATTCCAAAAAATATCATAGATGGATCTCCATTATTAGCAAGAAGGTTTTTGCAAGAATGTTTTAGATTTCATGGAGTACGTGAAAAGATCATTTCAGATCAAGATACTCACATGAATTCAAGGTTTTGGTAGACCTTGCATGCAGCTCTGGGAATAAAATTGAATTTTAGTTCCTCCTATGACCCTGAGACTGATGGACAAACAAAAAAGGTCAATCAAGTTCTAAAACATATATTGTGTATGAAGTTTATGAATCAATAGTATAAGTGGGAGGAGTACTTCTCTTTAGTATAGTTTGGATCAAGTCCACATCATTCAACTCTTTACATGGCTTCCTTTGAGTCACTTTATGTTAGGAAGTGTCATACACCCCTTAGTTGGGATAATCTAGGTGACAGAGTTGTGATTGGCCCATAAATGCTCAAGGATATAGAGGAACATGTCAAGCTCATTTAAAAATGACTTTTCAAGGTTACAAATAGGCAAAAGAGTTATGCTGATAAGAAGAGGACTCCTAGACTTTTTGAAGTAGGAGATAAAGTTTTTCTGAGGGTAAACCATAGAAAATTTCTATCAAGTTTGGAAAATATTCCAAACTAGAACCAAGATATGTGAGACCCTTTAATGTCCTTAAGGTTATTAAGCTAGTTTCCTATAGAATTTCACTATCACCGGTATTTACTCGACTTCATAATGTTTTTCAAGTTTCATTATTGAAACATTATCATACAGATGTGTCTCATGTTATTGATTGGAAAACCTTATAGGTACAAGATCTAGTAGTTCTAGTAGAGCTCTTATGGATTATTGATACTTGAAAAATAACTTTAAAAAACATGGAAGTTACTAGTGCAAGGTCCAATGGGACCAATATTCTGAGGAAAGTACAACATGGGAAGACTATGATGAAGTCTACAAATATTTTACACATATTTTTACTTATTTACTTATATTTTAGTAGACATTGGGCTGATGTATTTTCAAAAGGGAGGAGGATGTCATATCCTCCTTGTAGATGCATGTAATAATTTACTTATGCATGTCAATGTGGTGTGCAACGTAAACTTAGCTAGATAAAAATTTTATATTTATTTACTATTGAATACTGCTATCATTGTGAAAATAAATAACTACATTTTTAAGATGATTATTATTATGCAGTATACTATTATGAGCCCTAGAATGATTAATGATGTGCACACAGATCTAACGTAAAATTTGACATTGAGTTGTGCAAGGCAAGAAAACATATTTTCAAGTGACACAGGGATGTGTTAATGCCTTAAAAGTAAATTATTGGTTAGTTAATATAAATATTTAAATTTATTAACTATTAATGGGTCTCATCTTAGTGTGTGTTTGCAACACAGGTTACTCTGGTCCTGTTGAGAGAGAGGATATCATTGAGGAGAGTTGGAATAGATAAGGTGTCAAAAAAATAGAAATATGATGGGTTGATGAAGTGAACTTAGCATGTTATAGGGATTCCATAGATGGGTTAGCTATAGTGCTTACCTTTTGATGAACCCTCTTTCAACACGCTAACTTATTAAGCTATATTAAATATAAATACCCTTTCTAAAGAAATTAAAGGACTCCAACTTAGCTTGGGACATGCATGGCCGATTAGGAGGCATTAAATTATTTTAGTTAAAAATATTTTACTACATAGTAGAAAAAGAAATATTATAAAAATAATTTTAAACATTTAATTCTCTTTTAAATCAAATCTTTAATTTTCAATAAATACACCACCGTTTAGGGACAAAAATAAATTTGGTATTAAATTCAACACTGACTTAAATGAATATTTTACCTTGTTATCGTCCCCCCTCACCCATTTTGTAATATGGGGGAATAGTGAATTAGATGAAGTAAATAGTGAAGTTGGGTGAAAAAAATAAATGCTTGAATCTGTTTATTGGCTTGGGGAATGTCGAATAGGGAAGGAAAAGGAGGGGTGGTTTGAAAGAAGAAAGGAGAAAAGTGTAGCAAAGGAGGATAGCTAGAAGAACATAGAAGAAGGGATATGTGTTCATAATTATTCTTTGGCCAATCAGGTTATTAGATTTGCTAAAATGATGATATCTCTTGTTTCAAATCTATTCTATTAAAGTAAAACTAGAATGGCTGGAATAGCCAGTAAGATATATGATTAAACTCAAACCTTCCTCTTACCCTTACTCAACCCATTCTCTCATTATTGCATAGTCCATTTGTTTTTCATTTGAATCTAGATTGTACCTTAAAGACTATTTAAATCTAAATGATCATCAGATGAAGTTTTTTCCTTTGTTTATGATTTGGTAAAGCATTTAAAAATTGAATAAAAGGAAGAATTTAAACACATGTAGTTTATAAGTTCTAGATGTGTCTTTTATATGGATTTTATCTACTCATTAAAAAAATTTATCATCATATTTATTTCACTCATAATATTCTAAACATTCTTTTTGTGTATTTCTTATTGACTATTGCACAAGCGTCCCATATCCATGTATATGTAGTGCCTCAATTTTTCCAAGTGATTTATTAGAGTTGCAAGTTGAAAATGGCATCCTATTTTTTTCTTCATTATGAATTGCATTTGTTTTCCCCAGGAAACTTCAGTTCAATAGACAAGCTGTGGTGTCTCCTTTCTCGACATTAGATAATATGAAAATTAACTTTTAATTTCATACAACCTGCTATATAGTGGCATCATATATCTCCAACATGCTTTGTTTAATGCCATATTATTTATATCCATATCTATGGCATTTTACCTCTAAAGATTTCATTATTTTATATTTACTTGGCATTGGAGTTAAATCTTTACCATCTTTGGTATTTGGAGGTGGTGGTGATGATGATGATGATGATGATGATGATGATGATGATGATGATGATGATCATAATAATAATAATAATAATAATAATAATAATAATAATAATAATAATAATAATAATAATAATAATAATAATAATAATAATAATAATAATAATAATAATAATAATAATAATAATAGAAACTATGTATTAAACTTTACATTGGCACAACCAAACTAAAACACTTATTTAAAATCTTATGCAAATCTGAAATAATTTAAAAATATAATACTTTTGAGTAGAGTATATTCAGTTAAATGATTATAATGTCTTGTTTCCCACATAGTAGTTCTTTAATACAAACTAAGTGTATAAAAATAAATGTTTTGAAATATAGAAAAGGTAATAACATTACTTATACTTGAAAAGTTTACGCTGGTAATCAAAATTAAATAACAATTACCTTCTGTTTTTAATTCAAACTAAGTACTATTTGAGCTAAAATAATAACCTTGTATCCTCTTTATAATGTCATTAATTTTGAAACTCCAATGTCTTATTACAAAAACATTAGCGACATGAAGTACATATTATCATAGATTAGCAAACTATTTCATGTCATTAGATTGTTAGAATAATATTAAATGAATTAAATATTATAATAGCATCCGTGAAACCAAGAATAATAAAAAATATATTACATCTTATTAGATGGTTTGTGATTACTTTCCAATATAGTAAATTGAACAACTCATCTTAATAATATATCCTCTTCTATCATTTATAAGGATGATTAAGTTTAGATTATAGGGTCATTAGAAATGTTTCATTTATTCAAAATGAACATTAAATGTAAAAATGTTTAATTATTGCAAATTTTAGTCATGTTGATGAATGAGTCATTAAAATAATCTAAATAGAAAATGTTACTCTAATTTCACTTATACAATATTGGCAACTTAAATGTAGGATTAATATACTTGTATTTGGATCAACCTATTTATACAAAAATTGACTATGTAATCATGTCTATGACTCACATGGGTGGTATGAGACACTCATGTAAATCATTGCCTCACAAGTACATTCTTAATAAAATAAACAACTGGTAATAGGGATTATCTAGACCTAGTAACTATGAGATGTCTAGGTTGGGGAGACCTTGGATAAGAGTAGTGAACACTAGATGTGTGGTCTAAAATATATGAGGGTATCCTAGTTAGACACACATAGTAACTTATTTATCTAATTAATTAAGATTCAATAAGGGGTACTTGGTGAATTTAAAAACTTACGGTTGTAAGTAATGTATATGGGTAGTATACATTAGGAATATTTTAATTCCAGCTCGGTTCACAGTCACACTTGTAACAAGATGTGTGGAGTAGGCATAGTGTTGGAAAATGATCTCTTTCTTAGTTTTTGGATTCTTATCTATCCTACCCATGAAGAGTAGGGCCACTCTTGGTGGATGAGAAGCATGTGGGGGATCTGAAAGGCTATGTGGCTAGAGGAATAGCCCTATTTGATATTCTCCCTCTCTACATTAATTTTGTCTATTACAGATCTATAATAACTCCTCTACTTAGTTGGCAAAGGATCAAATGTTAAACAAAGATGAATATGGTAATTACTGATGTACACTGTTGAAGTATGATTGCTAAAATTGTAAAGTAATAAGGATATTTGATCACTCCTAGCTATATAGTAGTTGAAATCAAATTCAGATAATATATGTATGATTTATAATGTTCTTAATTTGAAATAAAAATTAAATTTTTAAGTTAATAAAGAAATATATTCTATTACTGTAATGTATAGTTAAATATCACATTTTATTGTGATAGTGAATGAGTGAAAATAATAGAATAGAATTCTTTAATAATTATTTATCTTAACTACTTATGTTTGAAATGTTTATATTATGATGTAAATTACATTTAGTATCTATTTTGTGTATGGCATGTGAGTAGTAGATGAAAAACAAATTGTAGCACACTTTTTTTATTTATGCAAGTTCTTTATCCTAAATTTTAAGAGCATACTTTTAGTTATGATATAATGTTTATGAAGTAGATTTATAAGCTAAACTGATCACTATGAGTTTTTACTCTAATGCTCAAAAGAAACTTAAATGTATGTATGGTTTAATTTATGTTATATAACTATTGATTAGATAGTTGATCTATTATTAAAAAAAGACAAGTTTAACTATACCCCAAATGGGATGTCATAGTCCTAGTATATTCATATCCACCCATCATTGGTCATATCCCCATCACTTACATATCATAATCACATCTTGTCTTGTCATCCTAAGTCCATCCCATCTATACTCAATCATTTATCTTGACCTTGCCTTCATCACCCATCTAGTCTAACCATGTCCTATCTCATCCTAGTTGGCTCTTTAGGTCATGTATGTGTCCAAACCATCCCCATCGTTAGCCCTCATCACTTCATTATCACCTATCATCATACTTGTCCTTGTCCCATTATCTTAATCACCTTCATCACATAATCATATACTCTCTCATCTTGAAGAAAATGATCTAAGGTTTTGAGCTAGTCCTTTTGTCCTTCCATATCATCCTATCATCCTAATCTACTATCACCCATTTTATTGGCTAGGTCTCATACCCTAGTGGGTGTTTTTCTAACATCTTATCACTTTATCAATCTTAATCTAGAAAACTAATCAATAATTAATCTAACTGTCTCTAGTCCAGTCACCTTGCCTATTTATAACTAGCACCCATCACATCATCCTCTTGCTAGTTTGAATATAGGCACCCATCAAATCCTAAATCCTTTTGCTAGCTTGAAAACTAGACATTATTGATAGGTCATCAGCACCTTTTTCACTATAGGTCTAAAATCTGATCCTAGTCTTTAATCCATCTATCCTCATCATAACTTGTCATACTAGCTTGATCATCGAAACTAGTTTATCTACCCCCACATTAGCCCTCTTTATTATCCATCATATTTCATCCATCATTATGAAACTAGACCCTACCTTCATCGACCAATACATATCTACCAAAAAGGATTATATGCTTTTACAGTTAATTATGATGGGTTTTCCACTTCCTGAAGGGGTTGATCCCCTTCAACTCATTTCGCCTCGTGTCCAAGACCCTTCATGTTAATCCCATACAAGTCTTCTATCCACTAATCATAACCCACTATCTGCTCCTTTTTACATTAGCAAAGGGAATCCAATATTGGCCACCTCATCTACTATTAATCTTTCCACCTAGTCACATCAACAACCATCTGATCTAAAATCCAACGCTTCTACATATAAGTCACAAAGAGAAGTGGGTCCTTATTTTCCCCTTCCTATGTCCTTGGAAGCCCTTTTAAAATAACTAGTCACCACCAACATGATGGTCTATCTACCTATCCGACATATTGATCCCATTAACCCTAAATCCTCTTGGTATATAGCTAACCAATACTATTTGTACAAACAAACCTAGGGGCATACTATTAATCAATGTTGACCTTTACAAGATTATTTCTAGGACCTCATCAACCTTGGTGACATAGTGATTGAGGATGAATTAGATGAGTCTAAATCCCTAGGTAAACAAGAAAAGGAATCCTAAGATTTCATTCCCAATCATGATCAAGCCCTTCCCCTTTCAAGACAAGGTCAAGACACCATACCTATCCTCCATGATCCCCCCATCCTTGACAAATCCTCCATCAAAACCAAGTCTATTCCCCATAAATATCTCCCTTATAAACCCATCCATGACCCTTTTGAGTCCATCATTTCTCCACCATCTCTTTCTCACCCATCACATCACATCTCCCCCATGATTAGAGGCCAATTGAGGACATTAAATATTCTCCTACAAACATTATGTCTTATACATTGGAGTTAGCATTGGAGTCAACACCAATTTTATCGGCATCAGGATCATGGTCAACACTAGTATCCAAATCAGACTTCTCATTAGAAACATCATCCCTCATCAACGCTACGATAGATGATAATTATGCCTTCCCTTTTGAAGATACCTCCAATTTGGATGACAATCCATCACTAGGGATATCCTTAGATCCCAATCAAAATATTGAAGTCATAATAGAATTCTTACAAGAGTTATCTATTGAGGATATTGAAGGTGAATCTAATCCTACTTTGGATACTCATAATACAACTAGTCTTAGTGATCCTTTTGTCGATCCTGAGGATATTTTATCCAATGTTGAAACTGGGTCTCTTAGGAACCCCTATGAATACTATGCTTCCCCATCATCAGTCCTTGACCTCATCATATCATCTCCACTACCTTCATCCATCATAGACCCATTTCTTCCCATCAACGATCATTTAATCACCTCCCTCCATAGGGACAAATAAGAAAATACATCGTTGGACACTTCTTCAAGAAATTTAATGTGTTCCATAAATACAAAGGTCAAAGACCATATTCCAAAAATCATACATGATAATCAAAACCTCTTTAATCTGATAAGTCAAAATAATAAAATGTCAAATCATTAGCCTAATACAAAAGTGCCTTCACCTACTAAAGCCCAAAATTAGGCACCAGGGGACTATAAAAGTTGAAATGATCTTATATATCAATTCAAAACTCAATATCCCTTGGTAAAGCCCAAAATCCAGCACTAGAGGGTAGTCAAAGTCAAAATCAATCAACAAATTAGAAAATATCAAAAGTAACATCCAAATGGCCAATAATCTATCAAAGTATCAAATCAAAGATGTTTGACAAAGTCAAAGTGTCTTGGATCTCCTACAATATTTTGTTAATTAGAACCAATCTAATAAAGAATGTCCAACATCTCTAATGATGTATGCTATTGCTAGTCCTAATCCTCCATCACCCATCACACTGTCCTATCAAAATCCTAGCATTCATTATAGTCCTAATCATTCATCATCAATTATACCATCTAATTATAATCCTATCATCCATTCAAGTCCCATACCTCCACATTAAGATCTAATTGAATCTATATCTCCGATCACCTTCTCAGGAAATATCATCCCTCCTATGGGTGACACAGACACCTGGTCTAGATATCTGAAGGGGTCAACATCAAGAATCAAAATAGTCACATGGACACCAATGCATCTAACATTAGTAGTGATATGATCCTAGAATAATATTTCTCCCGAATAGGTGTTAGTTGAATATCTAGATATTATCAACAATCTTGCATCTCACCCTTGTCTAATAAATCAAGATGCTCAAAAAGTTAACATTCATCCAATGGTGAAAACTAGTCTTTTGACACCTTGGGCAAGTACCATGATGAAAACTAATTTTCAACATCATGGTAAAATAATTTATTATCTTAATTGTACCTCAACACTTGGGGACACAATCCATCCTTTTTGTCGATCAAACCCATCCCTCATCACATCCCTTGTCAACCTTGTCAATCACCCATCCATCATCTACCATCATATCATCCTATCTCTCACTGCTTCTTGTCTTGAACCTCACAAATAAGTGGAAGGTGCCTTGAGAAATTTTATTAAACCATATTTACATATCCTCTAATAGACACTTGGGGAACTAAAACATATGGTTCTTTCATGATGTAGTCATTGGCAATCCATAGTCCCTTCTTCCTTAGTCCTCATCCCCTTTTTTACATCACCATCATCCCTTTGTCAACTCATCCATCATTCCATCCATTTTCATCCTACTTCTTAGGATTGGTATTCCCTTCACTAGTAACCCCATTTGTATAGTGTACATACATATTCCAAAATTCCCTAAAAATTAAAATATTCTAAAAACCCTACAAATTATAAAACTTGAAAAAGCCTAAAATAACCTATAGCGTCTTATGTTATGCCTAATCCCATAGTAGCATCCATCCCCATCACATCATAACAATCACCTTACCATCCTCAAAATTACATTTAATACCCATCCCATATATCTGATTATGCCTATCCCCATCCCCAACGAACATCCATTATCCATCTCCAATTTGCCTATTCCTCATCCTTAACTACTATATTTAGTATTGGAACCAAGTCCTAGTGGTCACCCATCCTTAAATATTTCCATCATCATCCCTTTTGACTAGATATTATCAACATAAATAGTCTCATCAAGATTATAATATAGCACCCATCACCTCCTTATTAGTGCCTTTTCATATCTATCACCCATCTAATCCATATTTTGCTAGTATAAATGGTATATGATCCCATCACTTCAATATAATTGCCTCTTCATACCTAGCACCCATCCAATCATTATTTTGATAGTATGAAAGGTATATGATCCCATCATTTCCTAATCTTCTTGCTAGATTGAACCCTTGCAAGGATTTGTCTTTTACTAATACTTGGTCACCTTACACATCACCTTTCCAAATCACTTCCCTTGACCACTTTTTGATTCAGTTTTGAGACCAAATACCCTACACACCCATCACTTCATCCATCCTTCTATCCTAAACTAGGGGAAACATCTCATCTATATTGATCTTAATCCTAATCCAAGTTCCAAAATCCATATCCACATCTATATCCTTATCCAATTCTTAATCCTAATCATCATCATTAGTTTATCCATGTTTATCCTTAGTCCAAAATTATATCATGATCATCTTGGTCCCATCCCATCACAAAATCAATCATCCTATCATTAGATAAAATGTTGTGGCATTGCATGTGTATATTTATATGTATCGTTTGTCTATTTTTATTTGGCTTGTTTGCATGTCTTATAATCTTTATTGCATCATATCTCTTTTTAACTATTGGGAACTAAACAAGGATGCTAGTAGGTCACCAAATCTATAATAATTCTTATAAGTTCCCTCATTGATGTAGAGTTTGCTATTTACCCATGCACTTTAGCACAACATCCTCTTGGTAAAACTTATATCATAGGGTATACTACTAAGTTCCATATTTAATGGATTAATTAGACTATGATGAGCTTGATGACAGTTGTGATGGATTGATCTTCTCCACCCTCATCATTCATCTAATCATAGAACCATCCTCCTTCCCATCACTAATATAATCATCTCCATCGATTCAATTATCATCTAATATTTTAATCCTCCTCTCGTCATCTGAGTCACATCATTAAATCAATAACATCACCCTATAATCACTAATCATAGTCATCATCATCATCATCATCATCATCTACTCAATCATCATTCATGTTCTAACTAGAATTACATTGACTTGAGGTCTTTTTAGACAATGTAAACAACACTTAGCCACTTTTAGTGCCCAAAGATAACTCGGTAACTATCTTCTCTTTCCTCATCATTCATCATCACATTATTCTCAAGTGTCATCTTAGTCAAATTTTTGAGCTATGATTTCAATCGTTAATCAATCAATTGATTAGTCCCCATCCCCATAATCATCTCCTTAATCTTTTCATCAATCACTTGCACCTGTTGATTGAGCTTGACAAATCACAACATCCATATTTTCTTCTATCAATCCCTGATTGGTTAATTTATCCTTCCCCTTACATGCATCCTTACTAGGGGCATCATTGCTATTAATCACATTATGGCTCATTGATTTGATGCAATGTAGTCCAATTATTTTCCCCTAACTTTTGGTCACTCAATCATATAGATTATTCTCTATCATCCCTTACATTATATTCATCACTTTAGCTTTGAGCTACACCCATCATTAATCTCATCAAATCCTTTTCTATCCTGGTCTATAGCCCTCCCATGTAGGGGTCCTTACTTGGGATATGTCTAAAGATTGTGGACTTTTAATCTTATCATCATCATGTTATGTTGATTCTCCCTTGGGATGTGTCGACAACCATGATTTAGTCATATTTATTCCTTTTGCATGTGTCTTTATCATGGGTATTATCAATCTGTAGCTCATTTCTCAAGTTGATTTCATCGTCTTTATCATCTATCTCCAGATCTCAAATTTTATCCCCTTATCTATTCATCGCATTCACCCCTTATTTCCTCTTTTGAGTGGCCATCCATCTCATTCTTCATCACATGTCCCCTCAAGGGGGCATCATATCCACTAATATCATTTACTAACATTCATCCATGACATGGTTTTTATTGAAAGACTACTACTCCTTCCACATTGCTTCACTTACAATGCCATTTAAAAGAGGGAAAAATGTATGCATCTAACTTTGCTCACTTCAGTAAATGTCACTAATATCACTATTAGTCGACACTAATTTTGTTTATCTAATTTATCCACTCTAATCCAGTCTTAATATCCCCTTTCTAGTTATTTCTCTAATATCCCCTTTTCTAATCATTCACTAACCTTATTTTATTCCACTTCATCATTAATTCTTTAAAAACATCCCTTAATCATATCCTAATCTATCTTTTTCATTATTTAGAAATTTTAAATTCTTATGACCCACCTAACCACCTACTAAGCCTATTGCTAAACTCTCATACACCCATAGTCCCTAGTAATCCATCTAATCCCTATCTAATAGCCCATCTAATCATCATTATCCCCTAAGAAGGATTATAGAACTCTCCAAATCTAGAACTCTCTCTATTCTCACCCATCCTCTCTAGAAGCCTTTAAATCTAGAGGCTTCTAAGCAATTTTAAATTTCTTTTAATCCTAAACCTTTGATCTCTTTCATCTAACTTTAAATCTCTTTCATTGATCCTTCCCTCCTTCTATTTAAACAAACTCCATTCCTCCATAGAAGGCCATCTTATGAATGCATAATCAATCCATGTCCAATTAGTCATTGATTCATTTGATCCTTCATCAACAATCCTTGAATCATGACATCATAATGTCCAATATAAGTGTAAAGTAAAACTAATCATTTCATTTTGCATCCATTTAGTCATGGTGTATATCATTTAGCTTTAGGATCATAGTGCTAGTTTTAAATTATGTTCATCTATTTGCATTCTGGTTCTAATAGATCTAGACTTTACCTAATAGTTTGATGTTCGAGTGATTAAATTGCATTGTTTAACCCATAGAGCTCAAATTTCACCCTACACAAAGGGCCCCAAGCTAGATAGTGCGAGTTGTAGATTGAATAAAAACCCATAAATTTTGACTCCATGCTATATAGATAGATCTAAAATAAAAATGCAACATACTTAAATTTTAACAAACTTATTAAAGAAAACTGTGGGCTAAGTACGTGGACTGTGGTTGAAGCATTTCAAAACTACGTAGGTTTAATATAAAGAAACACGTGCTCTATCTTTATAGGTTTAATGGCTTGGCAATGAAATCAATGCAACACAAATCTTTCAATAATTTTGACCAATGTATGGTGATGTTCGGATCTGCATGAGTCACTGATCTATCAGGTGCATGAGTCATTGATATATATGTGAACTGGTAGACAAGGTTATCGAACATGTAAAGAGACAAAGAAACACCCCATACATAGGCTATCCCATGGTTGGAAGTGAACGGTGATGATGGCATTGACACGGATGCTTTTTCAACTACGTCCTTCTTACTATTCTCTTATGACTTAATTATGATATGTTACGTCTTGAGTTAGATTCAGTGATTTCCATGGATCTAGCCGATGCAAATTGTATTTGTGGGAATATTTCTTCAAGCATTATTCCAATAAACAAACTCGATGCAAGTTATCTTTTTCAATAGAGGTATATCATGATGAAGGCCTCTTTGATCTCCCAAAGGTTAGCATTGATATGACTTTAGAAGTGATAGATAATCCAAACATGCTTTGGGTGGATCATATGAAACTCTCTCCAACTCGAGAAGGTGTAACCCTCATAAATTTTTCCTTAGAGGTTTCTAGGAACATGTTGGGAAGTAACAATATGCCTCATCACAACCTACCTTAATTGCATATCATTTAAGGTAGTCAAAGTTATTTTATTATCTTAATTAGTGTTTTTGACCAAGAGGGATTATCCCACCCCTTGGTCTTAATGATATAACATGGTCCTTATTTATCCCTGATGGTTTATAGGGATGATATTTAGATGTCATTGTTATAGGTGTGTTAGGATATAGATGCAGTAGCTCAAGCATGGTTGTATTACCCATAAATGTGAGCTAAAGGCACAACTTAATACCGAACACTACGTAGTTTTGTTTAACCTTAAATTCTTGGTTTATGATTGAGATTTGAAAGGTAAATAATACTTGAAATAAATTAATACATCATATTTCAAAAACAAATTATTGAGTAGGAAGGTAGAAAACAAATCTGTAACATGATCTTCTAGTTTAGCCCTTATGTTAATTTTTAAAAATGATATTTTAGATAATTACATCTTTAGTCTACTTAGGTAAACTTTTCTAAAAAATAACTTATACACATGGATTTTAATAATGCTAGTTTGAACTTCAATGTTAATGTTAAATAAATCCTTTATATGCTTGGAAAGAGGGTTCTAAAATTGAGGGTTCAACCCTAGAATGAAGAATATTTATTTCCATACTATTCTTAATGATAATATAATCCATCATCAAAGCTCAACAACAATCAAAGTAAGGGTCTACTCAGAATATTGTTTTATGACAACTTAGATTGCTTTATGGTAATTTCATGACATCTAAATGAACTATATGATTTTTATTCATGACTTAGCAAATCTTGCATTGATTCTAAACTGGTAAGGCCATCAAAAAATTTAGACTAAGGAATATTCATTTGATTGTATTATAATTTCTAATGTCTTGTTCTATAACTCAAGAAAATAGAACAAAGGCAAATGATATTCCTGATAACAGCTAAAAATTTCTAATAACTCTCGACAATAATCTCTACATAGCTATACTAGTTTAGAATCAGTAGTTTGAGTATATTTAAAATGATAATTGTCTACCTGAATCTTCCTTGCTTTTGATTACACAAGCAAGGAAGATAGAGAGAATTTTTTGCTAGAGATTATTGTCAAGAGTTTTTAGACATTTTTAGCTGTGATCAGGAATATCATTTGCCTTTGTTCTATTTTCTTGAGTTAGAAAGTTTATGCAACTGTGCATGTTTCTGTTCCTTTTATGTGACTGGAGAATTAATAAGAAAACTGAGTTTTGTGCCTTTGTTGATATTTTTCTGCATCACTGCAAAAAATAGTCTAAGTTGTGAGCCTCTATGTTTATTACTTTTCATCTTTTACATTGATCATGCCTTGTTCACTCTTTAATGCAATTTTAATCTTACATATAGCTTCATTGTGTTTAGAATTAAGGGTTTAAATTAAGTTTAGGTGCATCGCCATAGTTAGATTTTCTTTCATTGCACTTGTGTTTCTGTTTAATTCCTATCCCTTTTCCTATTATACACTTGATATAAAGAAGAGTTAGCTTCTTTAAAATTTGGAGGTTGTTTCAGGTTGCAAGTCCCACATTCCTGAAACTTCCCATTATTGTAATTGATCTATTAATCAATCCTAACTCGGAGAAGATAAATCCTAATTACACTTCTGATTGTTGATACATTAGATATTGAAGTTCATGATCAAGATAGATCCACTAGACCTATCCAAGGCATCTCTTACCACAATAATATCACTAGGGAGGGTTTCAAAGCCTCCAGTCAAGTAAAACTATGCAATAACCCTAACTAGGTCATGTGTTTTCATATTCAAAAAGTAAATGACAAGTAAAATAAAATCCTAATCTAGTGCTCACCAAAGTTTGTGGCACAAAATGGGAGTTAGTAAATTAAAAGTAAACATGCATAAGAGAAACTTATTTTAGCTATGTATAGGTAAAACCCTAATGCATGAAGAGATCAATATATTTAAAATCCATTACATATGCCACTTCTATCTACTAAAATAGAGGAGTAAAGTTAGAGATACTTACCTTGAAGATGAACCCGTCGAGACTCAATCTCTCTTTTGGCCAAAGGTGTTTCACAAGAGGTTGTTTTGGTTTATAAGTATTACTAATAAATTCCAAAGTATCTAATACTTTTTCACAAGATAAGATTCTTCTCCAAGTATAAACCCTAATCTATAACTCCTCAAGTAGAATGACAGAAGAGCAGATTTTAAAGAAGCGTAAATGAATAATTGACTCTTGTTATATCTCTAAGAATGGTGAAATGAATATGTATATATAGTTGAATCTAACCTTAAACCTTTCTAAAAGTTTAACCAACAGGGTCAGCCTAATCAACTTTATATTGTTAATGACAAAAAAAATAGGTCTTAGTCTAGGTCAGCCAGGGTCTGACCTTGACCCTCAATGAGTTTTATCAATTAGTGTACAGGGTTGATGGGGCTGATAGTGTGATGTAAATTATTGGAAAGGGTTTTAGGCTATGGAAGGGCTAATGAAAGTGAAAAATGACTAGAAGAGGGTGCAAAAGAGGATTAAAAGCTTAGGGGAGTGTTTTCAGAGAAGGTTGGATTGATAACAAGTGGTAGTAAAGGGCCAACAATTTTGTAAAGCACCAATGGTCTACTGAACCCTTTCTCGATGCACCCTTTAGGGCATGCACTCAGAGAGATTGTGACTCAATGGGTTCCTACAAGAGATAAATCATAAATAATTGCTTCAAGCATAAATGTTTCAACATGGAGGTTATAGATAATGCATTGAATGAGAGGGTCGTAAATAGGTCTTAACAAGACACTAATGACTGAAATCCACTTTTAAACCACACAAAACTACATAAAACTCACCATATGACATATAAGAAGGTAATCCATGTGCAACTAGGTAGGAGAGGAAAAATGATAGAGAGTGCCATCACTACTACTAGCATTCATCAACAATCACACAAGTACACTAATTACAAGCATGTGAGAAGGTAAAATTCAGATTTATTCAGTCTTTGTCATACTCACCCAAAGGATCCTTACAAAGCTGAACAAGGATTTATATATAGAGAATGAGAGAAGGAGAGAGAGGAGTAGTATAGAAGAGAGCAATGATAAGTCTCAAGCACTCATGACAAGAGTTACAATCAAGAAGAAGGTTATAAAGCATTATCACAAGGTATTTAATGACATGTGTTGTTTTCTTGATGATTTTTCCTCTTCCAAATGGTGTATGGGTTTTCTATTAGCTTAACACATCTTATCTTCTTCTTCTTCAAAATGCCCTCCTTTTAATGTGGAAAGTGACAAGGGGCATTCCTTGGTCATCAAATCACCTTGAAATAACATTGGATCTTGTTATTTACACTTATAATCTATTTAGGAGTCTTATTATATTGACATTACAATAATGATCATATCTTATTAGGTTTCTTGAATCCCATCAATCTCACTACACCTCTCTTTGGTCAAACACATCAAATCTTGATTCTATCTTCATGAGTGAGTTATTTATCTATGAAAGACCTGTCTCTACCTTAATAAACCTATATCAACCCTATTGAATCCCTCAAACATAATCTAATACTTCATTTCACACCTAAATCCCATACTTGCCTTCATTTCCTTGTAGTCCTCAAAATAGACAAAGATCCTTGTCAAGAACATTCTAGAGTTGCTCCTAGAAAACCAAGCACATATTTGAGTACCCATTTGTTTCTTCACACTTTTTTCAAAGTTTCATGATCAAAAACTCAACATAAGTATACTTACTCCACTTATTTATCTCTCGATTAACCTTCAAATATGTCTCTGGTCCTAGGAAAAGGGTATTTGGCTCTAATCAAATCTCACACATGTGAAACTTCAATATAATTTTTTAATAACTTTAATAACATCTTAATCGTGCTTCAAGTCCAATTTGAGGGTCTGACACAATATTCCATGCTTCCAAGTACCTTGTAATAGTCATTCTTAACCCTTTTTTGTACACTTTATACCCTACACATGCCAAATAATAACTAGAGAAGGTGCTAAGGATAGGTATGAAGGTTAATTAGGTCATCCAACCCATTTGAGTGTTTAGACACATTATCTCTCTCAGTGGGTTCTTAAAAGAGTTTCATGGTAGCCTATGAGTGTCTTGAACTCTTAAGGATTTTTCATAGAGCTAAGACCCTTAATAAACACCTAAATTCTATGGATCAATAGTGCATGTGGGTTGTGTCTTACTCCTAATAGCTTAAGTTACCATGCATCTCCTCATGCAAGATATGAGCATCTCAAATTTCTCCTCTCGAACTAGCAGACTGTGTGGGTGAATTTTAAGAGAGATTTGGGTTTGAAATGCTACTAGAAAGGTTTTATTATGATCTATAACCCTATGAGAGGTTTGTGACACTCCCAAATCCATATTCATAAGGTCTATCATGTGTTTTTACCCTTCATATCCATTTGAACCTACCTGTACCCATTGCTACGGTTTATAGATAGCTTTGAGGTAAAGACCCTATGACCATGATATGATGTCTCTCTCACATGAAATGTTTATAAATGATATGAGATTCTCATGTAACCCCTTATTTATGTCTTGGGACTACTCATACTTTCACTTTATTCAAAACATGCACACTTTCTTTGTTCTCCACATACAGACATGAACATTCCTCATTAGGCATGTAGGTGCATAAGCCTATATGATTGAAAAATTTAAGATGGATTATATTTTAATAAATTATTCATATTATTCAATATATTCTTAGGATTAATGGCTTCCATACACCCTAATTACTCATTAAAACCCCATTTCCAATGCATATATTACATATTCTTCTTAAATTTGAAATCTAACTTGAACCTCTCAAGTAGGCATGTGTATGGGTATTTTGAGTTGAATTTTGAAAGAGTTCAATAAGGATTTCCTTTAAATGAATTTCCTCCTCCTACCTTTTGAAAACATTATCAACCACTTGTTATGGTTCTCACAAGCAATATTGGTCAAAACATCAAGTTCCATTCAAGGTTGGTCTCTCTTGATTGAGAATATTGATGTAGAGGTTTACAGATCTATAGGTATATATTCACCTTAATTTTTATCCATTTATCATATGATTTAGGTTAATCCAACCTTATGAAAACATCACACACCCTCAGATCTATTGGTAATGTCAATCTCTCTTCAAGACCTCCAAAATATCTCCAAGTACCTATTTTGCATGTACAATACCATTTAGACCTCATGATTATATTACATTGGGGAAGGGATATCTTGAGATGGTGATGGTTTTACTTGAGATTATAAAAATGAGAAAAGATTTAAGTATTACATTTGTAGACTTTGTACCCTTTTTGAACCCTCAATACTTAGGCTTCATGGTTAAACCTCCCCCTTTCTAGTTCTTTTCCTTTGAATAGTCCTATAACCATGAAATGTATTACATGAAGATAGGTGGGTTGAAGTTTGAGATATCATAGGTGTTTGGAAACTTTTGATGAACCTATTATATTATTGAGAGATCAACCT
The DNA here is from genome assembly GCA_037957365.1 of Torreya grandis. NCBI lineage: Eukaryota > Viridiplantae > Streptophyta > Pinopsida > Cupressales > Taxaceae > Torreya > Torreya grandis. The sequence continues at coordinate 391,700 of JARHVA010005501.1, read as the reverse complement.
TGAGGCCAACTGAATTATTGATTGTTACTTTCATGTATAGGCAAAAAAACCTAATTGAACCCATGTTTGGCACTTACAATGTTCTATTCTTTCACCATTGACCTAGAAAATTTGGTCTCAAAGATTATAGGGTTATTAAGGGTGATATTGGATGTTTTTTAATACTTTAATACAATACCTATTCATTTATTCAAACCATATACATATGAAACCTATTAAAGACTTTAGGAAAACTGCCTTCTCCTCATTAAGATGTGTGGTAAGTTCTTGTTTAAAAGCTTGCTCATAGAACTAAAAAAGAGGGTTATTTAGGAGGTGATGGAAAGTTAAGAGTATATAGATAGGTAATTATAATTATTTAAATGATTCTGTTTGAATTTCATTATCTCTTTTAACCAACTATCCTTCCTCACAGTCACCTGCAATAGGTCATGCTCCTACATGCAACTCAAAATAAATAGAGGTTTTGATTATTATGAGGATCACACATGCCAAATGAGTAATGGAAATTTTTTTGAGATGTATATTGAAGCTCTCTATGACCTAATCCAATCATCCATTTCGTTCACTCTCTTACTCATTGTCAGAGACTGCTAGAAACTGAGCTTGTAGGGTTTATAGGCAATTTTTAGTGCCTTAACTTCTTATCAATAGTTCATAAAGGAGGGGCCCTCAAAATGATAAAAAATGCCATGAATATTAATCTATTTATGGTCCCATCCTCTTATAATAACCCTAGGTCCTAACTCTCTCTCTTCTAAATAGACCAAGCATGTGAAACTATTTTTCACAAACTTGCCAAGGAGCCGGTGGAGACTTAGATGCAAATTTTAGATTTATAGGACATGATAAAGCTTTTTGCTCATGGAAATGGCATGAAGAAGGTGAAAATACACCCTTCCATGAATTTAAAACTTAATATAAGCCTTTCTTGTTCGCACAAATTCATAAAATTGCCTACAAAAGAGTGATTCATCTTATTTTGTATGTTAGAATCACAAAAATTAACCATGATCTAACTTTCACTTACATTATTGAAATAAATTCACGTTAGATACCCTCTTGATAAGATTAAAATTTAAAAATGTATGTATAATACCTCATATTGGCTCAAGAAATTACTTTAAAGGCCTTGAGATGCATTGACAAGTATAAAAGATACTAATGCATGTTTGATAGCCTCGTGAAGTAAACATAGAGATTTGTAGGACCACCTTTGACTTCAAATGACATCCTCACCATTGAAATTAATGAATCATGTAAGAAGGAATCCTTGGGAAGGCTTAATTGACTACAATGAGAACCTTAACTTTGCCAAAAAGATTAACAAATGCTAAGTTACCTTAACTCTTCCAAAACATGTCATTTGCCATGTTAGACCTATTTAGACACTTGTTTATTTTCCACTCACTCAAGGAAAACCTATGATGAGCTACTAAAACATTTGATGACCTAAGACATGATCTCATATATAGAGTCTATAGACAAACTTTAATGCATACAATGAAACATTAAAATCTGCTTAAAATGCCTTAAAATATCATTCTAAGACATCAAAAGACTACAAGATGGCTATCAATAAAGTTAAAATGAGTGAAATGGCAATTTTTTGATGAGACTCACCTATGATAGCCAAATTTGGCTAACACCACCATAATTACTGAGATTTTAGATAAATACCACTTTTAAACCCATCCCCCACCCAAATGAGGTGGGATTTAAACTTTTATGAAGCCATTGAAATACATTGCATGACAAAAGTGACCCTACCTTAATTGTCACTAGTGATATAAGTGTGATGTGAAATCTAATTCCTTGCTAGCCTTTTTATCCAAGAAGGCAACCTTGAGAGATGTAGGGCCTTTATAGAATGTTTTGCGATGCATCCTCTTCAAAGCTTATGATAATACATTTAACCCCTAGAGTGAGCTTGTGAATCTTGATTTGTATATGAGTCCCAACTCACCATCTTTTTTAGGTCAACAATAGATAACACAAGAGACTCTATGAAAACCCTAATGCCCCTTAAAATTGGCCCAAAGAAATTTTCAAAGAAGATTTTCAAGATTCATATAAGAGGAAATAGAGAGAGCCGAACAAGATGAATAGTACACATGAGAAGTAGTAAGAACCTTATAAAAATCTCTAATTTCCTGGCCAAATTCAAAGGCTTAGTGATCCAAAAGGAGATTTTTATGAACACTTTGAACCATATAATACCACAATTCTATAGGAGAGGCTTTAAATGAAATGGAATGTCTAAGAATTTCAACTAGACCCTATGAAGGATCTAGTTCAACATATGCCATCCAACCAAGGAATTTGGGTGACATGGATTAGTGATATCATTGAGTCTTATGCCATTGCATAGATGACACAGATGTAAGACATAAGATATCTAAACATTCTATGGAATGCTTGATAGAAACTTCATCTTTTTGTTGAGTGAGAAAGGAATCATCAACAAAATGCCCATTAAATAACTAGTGATCTGAATTAAGAAGAGAGACCCCTTTGACCATACCCTTGAAACCATAACTAGCCAACATATAACTAAATCCTCCTGCGTCCAAAACATATTGTGAGGGAGAAAGGGGTAAACCCTACTGGATGGATCTATGGAGCTAAAATATATAGATCGGTAGCTATTGATGGTAATATAGACCCCAACATCCTGAAACAGAATATTGATGGTGTGAACAAACTTGGGACCAAACCTTAGATCTTGAAGTGTATCTATAATAAAAGGACATTAAATCTAATAATATTTTTTCTCAAAATAAATCATTGATAAATAATGCCTTCTTGTTAGATATTCTACCCCATTACATACCTTCCTATACAACATTAACATTATTGATAATATATCTATATTGAATAAAACCTATCTGATCAATTTTCACAATTAAGGGAAACAAGTGTTTTATTTTTAGAGATAATGCAATAGCTATAATTTTGGATGAAACATTGATTACAGTGATGGGTCTCTAGTTGGTATCTAGCTTAGGTTCCTTTGCCTTAGGAATGAATTTGATGTTGCCTTGATTGATGAGATGACCTAAATAATTGGTCTAGATAGCTTAAGAATAGACTTTATAAAGATTAGGTCCAATTGTATCCCAAAGTGTTTGATAAAATTCATAGAGGAAGCCATCAATACCAGGATCTTTGTCAGAGGTCATCTACATAATAGCTTCTTTAAGGACATTGACACTAAGAGTTATATCAGAAGCAACTCTTTGCACTTCTGAGAGCTTAAAGGGGACCACACTAGGGCAATGAGAGAGGAAAAATTCAAGAGTAGAAGATGAAGGTTGCATTGTAAAGACACCATGGTAATGATGCACAAAGGCTTGGAGGATGTCAAGTAATTTGTTAACCCTGTTTGAATCACTTTTAATCATTTTAATTTTGTTTGTAGTTTGTCTTGACTGAAGGAGAGCAAAAAATTCTTTGGGCACTTTATCTCTTACATTCAACCAATGCATCCATGCTCAGAGTTGAGCTTGTTTCACCTTATAAGTCTCAAAAACATGAATTTTATGTCTCCACATAGTAGTTTGAGTCTACAAATGAGGGTTTAAAGGCATAGCTTCAAATTTATATAAAAAATTTAAGGTATTCATGATGTGTAGAATTGTGAATGTGCTATTTGAATAGAGCCATTTATTCACCATAAATATACAGGAAAGAAGTGGTATGGGCTATAACATCAGATCACCACTAAATCTAACCAGTTTCCCATATGGGTTTGGGAACAAGGTTTTAAATCCTAATAATATGTTCAATAGTCCAGTCCTGCTTGAGATGGGCAGCATTGAGGTAAAATTTAGAACCCTTGGGTTTAACCTAAGGATAGATCCATTATATGTATAATAAAATTGGATTGTGATCAGATAAAAAAGAGTCTAGAGTCATAGACAAAAGCTAAGATTCTTCAAATTTTTTAAAAATACCATCGTCTGAAGCATACAATAAATTTGGTGTTCATATTTAATGGTATTAATATAAATTAGCTGTAACTATAGGGACGATAGGACTCTTTTCTATCTTATTTATAAGGAGCTATAATCATGTTTCTTGTGGGCTTTATTCTTTTGATTTTTAGAAACGCCTATGTCTGAAGTGTATGATCAAATAGATGTTCATATCGGGTTTTTTTTTAATGATTGGCACATGGAAATAATTAATGATTATTATTACATCTTTTATATAATTATAGCACAAATAAATATATTTCCATAAAATATTAATAAAAATATTTAATTAGGTAAAATAAAAGATATAAAATAAAAATTATTTAATAAATAAATTTTATAACAAAAGAAAAAGGTGATTTATAAAGTTTAGGTATGTATTTGTAATATTCCAATTTTATGGTTTATTGTGAATATCAAACAATTATATAAGAAATATTTTACATTCAAAATTCATATTATAATGTGAAACATATTTGACTTAGAAGATTTGTGTCAAAGTGAATATATATATATATATATATATATATATATATATATATATATATATATATATATATATATATATATATATATATATATATATATATATATATCTGGAGTATAATGTACTCTTTGCATGATGTGTAGAACATACCAATACTCTTGAAAATTATTGTAAATAACTCTGAAACTTTATTTACTTGACTATGTTTTCTTAGTTTTATTCTTCATAATATTTTGCATTCACTCTGGTTAGATTTTAAATGGAAATTATCCTTCTTTCCAAAATAGTATAGAAGAAACGCATAAAAATAATAAGGAGAAAAAAGTATGTTTGTCCTTATATTTTATCAAAGTATAGTAAAAATTTATTATTATTTGACAAATCCCTAAAAATTCTAACATTAAAAATAACAAATAAACTTGAGTGATTAAAATGATTACTTTAATGAATGCTTATTATTTTATAGAATAATTGTAATTTTTAAACAAATTTTAATTATATATATATATTTTTTAAGCAATTAAAATGTGTACATGTTTATTAAAAAATTGAATCCAAGTTAACATTATATTCTTGTTTAAACCAATCTTCAATAATTAAAAATTGAAAAGGATTTGTAAGACTAGCAAATGAGTGCACTCTATCCAAAATGAGCTACTTACAAGAATTCTTATTAAATAATATAGATACTCTTGAAATACAAAAACTAAGTAAAATAATTGAAAATCAAATATATTACTTATTAAAAAGAAAAGTGAACCTCATCCTATTTTTTTAAAAATGATAGTGAGATTTCAAATTATAACACATATAATGAATCTTAATTTTTTTTGGGTTATAATTTGTGTTTATTTTAATAACCAACCAACCCTTAAGACATTATTAAGGTACAATCGTGATTAAAAAGGTGTCATGAAACTATACATGTGTAAATGATACCTATTTATAATTGTGAGAAATTAAAAAGTTAATAATAATTATCACTTAATCTACATAATTGTGTAATTATTATTAGTTGACATAGATTTTTTTCAAACAATGCATTTCTTATTGGTTTTATGTTGTAGGATGATAAGACTCTTAATTTAATCATGTTTCTCATGGCATGTATATTGAAGATAGAGGTGACAATATAAAATGAGATTGTGTGTTACTTCATATGGTGTGCTAATGCACTATGAAAGTAAGAGTTATCTTGTTTAAGGGTGAACTTAAGTAATAGTGTAGTGGTGGGGAAGAGAAAGCTCGTACATAAAATGCAACTAGTGAATGATTTAAAATTGAGTTTCGTGATGATGGTGAGGGGAAGTGATATCCTACATCATACCTAAATTTAGGAAAATTTTTGGGTTTACATGACTCGCACCCATTGCAAACGGGACACAACTCGTTGGGTGGTCAGATCTTTGATTGGATGTTTTCTATTATCAAGGGTTGATAAGGATGACATGAAACTAATTTAATTATAATAGGGATCCACATATAATGTACAAATCAAATTAGCATTGCAATGTCACTAATGTGGGGATAAGACATTGAGGTTTGAAAATCTATATTGTAACTTCTCATTTTTTGTGCTAATATATTAACTCCTATAAAAAATACATCAAGAGATGTCATAGACTAGTGGACCAATCAAAGATGTCCCAACCTTGATTTGATATAATTGACATGTATCATTCTGCATTATTATTATATTGATGTGCCAATTTGAAATTCAATGTAGTCGCATGCGTAAGTGTAAATTATATGGGATAAATCTTATCCATATCCATAATGTCTAATAATTTTAGACTCATCTAAATTGACATGTGGTGATTTATTTATATTTTATAAGATTCATTAGATATTCAACCCCTATTTTCATTGAAGTTCCTAGATTCATCTTGGAATCTCTATATGTAAATTAGATGTTATCTTCCCATGTTTGAATGACATCATTCATCTGCTCAGTGATTGAGATGACACATTGGGACATACAGGGATAAGAATGGAGAAGCTGATTGATCAAGTTTGAAGGGGACCAAATCAAACATTGTGTTGGCACATACTATGCACCAAGGGGCCCACATCAAACATCAGACCTAGATTGAAGGCAAATTTTTATTTTACATTATTATCATCCATTGTAAAGGGGTTTGTAGATTTTAAGGTGGTGGAATTTTTTCATGGTCAATTTTTACCATCAAGTGTGGACGAGGATGTCATGAGATTTGATTTGATTGAAAGATGACTCCATATCTTATTTGTAACTCAAGAAAATGATGCAATGCTACTAATTTGGGAACAAGACATTGAGGTCTTAGAGCCTATCTTGTAGTTTTCATTTTTACATGCTACAAATTACTTTGATAGATGTGACATGTCACTAAATCTTGACCATGTATCCTCCTAAGGTTCATCAATTTTATCACTTGAAATACCCTATCAATGCCCTTCACCATGACTACCAGTTCACCTTAAAATATTTCTCCACTTCCTTGTTGTATATAGCCTTTCCCTTTCCCAACATTTTACCATTAGTCAAGCTCAATATATAATTTAACATCTCTTTCCTGTATAACACATTGCCATATCATATGAAGGAACACATGACCTTATTTAGCACTATCATGAGGTAACTACCACCAAATGCATATCAAAATGGCATGGGCTCTAACCATACATAAAGCACAACGAATGAATCTCAATAAAGTGACAATAATATTTGAAACATTGATCATCAAGGGTTAATCTTCACTGTCATATCAGGAGTATGCTAATTGTATGACCCGTATATCAACACTTCATTTACATTTGATTGCTATGAAAGAATGAAGGATAATATTTATGTAACTCTTGGAATAGTAGAGAAAGTAAGAATATGTAATATCTATTCCATGATGTTTACAAAAAAATAATATTTTCTCAATAAACACATAAACATACATTTCACAAAATTTGTTTCACTCTTTACTACTCTTCACCTTCTTCACACTCATAAACATTTAATACAAAGTAAAATAAAAGATAAAGACAAATCCCTCATGGGGTTCTTTGCACCATTAGGGAAATTGATAGTACAATTACTATATTATTAGTTTCCTATTTGAAAGACCACCCAACATTACTACCACATCAAATTTTAGTAACATCATATTTGAGTGAAAGCATGATATCCTTTCACATAGAATTTGAGAGTATATCATCAAAAGGAATACTAGAATGACTTATTCTATGGACTACTGGAAAATGTCAGAGCACAAAGTCATCAACCCCTAAGATAATTGATTCACTCCACTTCTAAAAATCCCACATTAAACACCAAGAAAAAATACTCATCTAAAAAATTAAGAGATCAAACTAAAATATGTCATGTTTCCTAAATAATGCTTTAGAATACATATATTTTTTTAATATGTGAATTTTAAAATTGATATGGAATGAAGGTTTTATTCTACCACTAAATTATTTGATTGAAAAATGCACTTCCATTAATTTAACAAATAATATAGTACAATGTTAATAATATAAAAAATGGGTGGAAAAGTCACACCCCAAAAACCACACAAAGCTAAGGAAGGATCGAGAGAAATAAAAGTCTAAAAGAGGTCACAACCTAGATAATAACCACAGTTAAACTAACTCAAATTCACATTAATAAAAAAATGGAATGTAATAATAAAAATAAAAAGGAAATAACTAAACATCAACTACAAACATGGTGACTAATAATTGAGGCAAAAGTGGAAACTCTTGAGATTTCTATCCCCAACCTTCTTGGGTTAGGGGATACTTATCAACTGGTAGGAGGGGCTATCCATTAGCTTACTAGTTAGCATCATAATCATGTTGCACTTGAGAATCTTAATGGAAAAGAGAGATGGCAAATGTGAACCATGGGAATTTATTCTAAGGAGGGGGTTTCCACCTCCCCACCCCACCTCCAATCTCTATGTTTCCACTATCATATCTTTAAGGAGGGGATGAGTAATGAGAGGAAGGAAAAAATTTCCTCCAACTTTAGGACCTCCTACTGGGAAAGTGGTGGTGCCTCTCCCCACACCCACCAACCCTAGGAGGGGAGTAGTGATGAGGGGGATAGACTGTCGCATGAATAACTACGCAAGGAGAATTTCCCCAATGGTCCAAGAGGAGTTGTAAATGGTGAAGGTCAAGTTAGACATTATCTTTTTTACTCTGTATCTGAAGGGTAACATTAGCAATAACAACACCTTTATTAGTTATAGAATTTTTTTCCATAGCTTCATTATTATAATACCCTTGATTTATATATTTATAAATAAACTCTACCAAAATTTGTTATATCATACAGGCAACAAGGAAAAGTCTCCCAAGAGAGTCATTTTCTAAACGAACATTTCAATCTTGAAGGGTTTGAAAAGGGTATCAATCCATCTCCAAGTTGATTGGGCATGAGGGCAAAACTGAAAGAGATGTTTGATAGTTTTTGGGTGATGATAGGCTAGGCAAGTGGGATTTAAAACCCCCATGTGATTGATCCTATTCCACATAGGTAGACTTGGATAGAGGATACACCAAAGGAAATGAGATTTCTTTAGATCAATACATGTCACTGAGATACTATTAGTTTTTTGGGCCCAAACCCAATGGAGATATTGGAGAGACCACCAGTGATTGAGGGCATCAACATCAATATTGTGATGGGAGATAAAATTTTAACCCAATTGAGGATAATAGTGATAAAATGGTGTGGATGTGGGCCAAGATCAGTCCTCCTACCACAACATGAGAGAAAACTCCTATCTTGTGCAAGTATTGATTAGGTATGAAATTTTAAATTTTTGAAAAGGATTATGCATCTTCCTTATTAAGATGGTACTTATATTTTAGCATAGGGCAAGGAAGCTATTGCCTAGATATGTTAAAAAATAGATCACCAACTATGAGAATACCTTTCTTAAACAACCTCAAGGTTTTGATCTTCAGGACAATGGCAAAGGGGACATTGTGGAAGCTCAACTAGGGAGACCACTATAATGACTAAAAGTTAAGAGAAAAACTATTTTGAAACCCATCCCCCAACCAAATGAGGTGGGGTTTGATATTTTCCCAAGATTTATAAATACTTTACATGAAAAAGGTGCTCTTTACCTTAATTATCACTGATGAGATAAACATGTTCTAAAAGCCAATTCATTGCCAAGATTTTTTGCCAAGTGGGAAATCTTGAGATATGTAGTGACTAAATTTTTTTCCATGCTTCCTCCCATTCCAAACTTCTGATAATCCATGTAAACCTTACAGTGAGTCCCTAAATCTTGATGTCTATGAGTCCCATCCCACTAGATTCCTTAGTGAATTAATAAATAGCTTAAGAGACTCTATGAAAACCCCAGTGCCATTCAAAATTGGCCTAGAAAAAGTCTCGAAGAATATTTTGAAGCTTTGGATAAGAGGCATTGGAGGGAGCCTAAAAAAAGGAATAATACACATGAATAATAGTGATCACCTTAGAATAAATATGGAATTTCTCAGCCAAAGTTAAAGTCTTAGTGATCCAAAAAGATATTTTTTCTCAACTATTTAAACAACATAAGATCAAAATTCTACAAGAGAGGATCTAAAATCAAATGTAATGCCTAAGAATTTAAATTATACTTTAGGAAGGATAAATTACCACATATATCCCTCCATTCAAAGAGGTTTGGATGATAGGGATTGGTGATAACATTGAGTCTTATGCCATTGAATATAAGACATAGATTGAAGACAAAAGATATGTAAACATGTCATGGAATGATTGATAATGTATTCATCCTCATAAAAATTGAGGAAGGAATCATTATAAAATTTCCCATTAGTTAAATTGTGATCTAAATTAGGAAGAGAGATCCCCTTAACCAGACCCTTTGAAGCATAACTGGCCAATAGATAACTAAATCCTTCTATAGCCAAAACATAAAGTGAGGGAGAAAGGGGTAAACCCTATAAAATGGATATAAAGAGCTCAAAGTGTTGATATTTGGAGCCATTTATGGTAATGCATGCCCTAGCATCCTAAAATACCATATTGATGGTGTGAACAAAATTGGGAGCAAACCTTAGAGCCTGAAGCATAACTATGATAAAAGGCCATACAATTTCATCATATGCTTTCTCAAAATATATCTTGATGAATAATTTATTCTAGTTAGATATTCTAGCCTATTTGATATATTCATAGATAGTAATAACATTATCTAGAATATATCCATGCTAAATAAACCATGTTTGACCACTATGTACAATTAAAGGAAGTAAGTGTCTAATTTTGAGAGCTAATGATTTAGATATAATTTTTTAATAAATATTGAGAAAAGTGATAGTTCTCAAGTTGGTAATTACCTTATGTCCCCTACCATGGGAATGAATTTGACGTTGCCCCGATTGATGAGATGACCTAAAGAATTGGTCAAGATAGCTTTAGAATAGACTTTATGAATATTAGGCCCAATTGTATCTTAAAGGGTTTGATAAAATATAAAGACAAAGACATCAATAATTGTATCTTTATCATAGGTCATCTACATAAAAGCATACTTAAGTTCATTGATACTGAGAGGTCTATCATAATTAATTCTCTATTTTTTTGAGAGCTTACATGGGACCACAACAAGGGATTAAAAGAGGGAAAATTCATGAGCAGAAGATAACTTTATACCATAAATACACATTGGTAGTGATGAAAAAAGGCTTTGAGGATATTTAGTAATTTGGTAAGCTTGTCTAAAGCACTTCTAAGCATCTTGTCTTGACTGAAAGAGAGTAAAAAATAATCCTTAGTCACTTTGTCTCATATCTTCAACCAATGAATTGATGTTTAGATTTGAGATCCTTTTGCCTTATAAGCCTCATTAACCTGGAGTTTATGTCTACACATGACAACCTGAGTATACAAGTGAGGGTTTAAAGCTATACCTTCCAATTCCTATGAAACCTTAAGGTATTCACAATTTGTATCATTATGAATGTGATGCTTGAAGAGATCAACTTGATCACCATAAATATAGAGGAAATAAGTGGTATGATCTATATAATTAAACCATCACTCAACCCAACTAGTGTCCCATGTCATTTTGGGAGCCAGGTTCCAAATCTTAATGATATGTTTAATAATTTTCTCATGCTTGGGATGGGTAATGTTGAAGTAAAACTTAGAACCCTTGGGTTTAACCTGAGGAGAGGTCCATTCTATGCATAAGCAAATGGGATAATGATCAAATAAGAAAGAGTTTGGAATCATAGACATAGGTTGTCCATGAACATGAGTGAATAAAAAAAGGTCTTTCTTAATAAGTAAGTCATGGTTAAGACATTTGAGAAGTCAATCTTCTCCTTGACATAAATTTTATCGTGTGAACCACAAAGAATTATAATTTTTCCTAAACTGTGATGGTTTGGGTAAATAATCCCACATTTATTTCACATGTAAAACCAAGATTCCCATTATTTTTGACACCATATCATGGGAAGATAACATTGTTTGTCTTTTGGAGATTCAATCATGTCAAAGTCATCATAAATAATCCAATGCAAATATATAAGGGAATCCAAAAACCATCTCCAAATCAAGGTGTATTCCAAATAATCATTAGAGGTGTACAATTTGATAAATCCAACTATGTGATTACCAAAGTAAAAAAGAGCCCAAACCACCTAGTGGGTATGATCATAACCTAAGGAAATTATATTTTGAGATAGGTTAGGTGTTATAAGTGTGACAACTCCCCCATGACCAAGCTCATGATAGGTGGCATGACAAAGTGTATGCATCTAAATTTTCCCACTTCATTAAATGTCACTAATATCACTAGTAGTTGACACTAGTTATTATTATCTAATTTATTCCCTCTAATCCCATCTTAATATCCACCCTTCCCAGTCATTTTTCTAATATCCCCATTTCTAATCATTCACTAACATTATTCTATCCTACTTCATCATTAATTCCTTTAAAACATCCCTTAATCCTATCCTAATCTATATTATTCATTGTTTGGGAATTTTAAATTCCCATGACCCACCTTACCACCTACTAAGCCTATTCCTAGACTCTCCTACACCCCTAGTTCCTAATTATCCACCTAATCCCTATATAATCCTCTATATAATCATCATTAACCCCTAAGAAGGATTATATAACTTTCTAAATATAGAACTCTCTATGTTCTCAGCCCTCCTCTCTAGAACCTTCTAAATCTATAGGCTTCCAAGGAATTTTAAATTCATTTTAATCCTTAAGCCTTGATATCCTTCATCTAACTTCAAATCTCCACCAGTGATCTTTCCCTCCTTCAATTTAAACAAACTCCATTCCTCCATGGAAGGCCATATTATGAATGCATAACCAATCCATGTCCAATTAGTCATTTAATCATCTAATCTTTCATCAACAATCCTTAATTCATGCCATCATAATGTCTAATTTGAGTCTAAGTCTGATTTGTCTCTGTGCAATTTTAAATCTCTGTCCACATTTATCAATGTTGCCATTCATAGCTTAGTCAAGATAATTTTTTTTAGGAATTTAATAGCAATTATAAGCAATTATTTATTCTATTTGGCTGTATATTAATCAATGTAAGGTAAATCACAACTTTGATCACCAAGTTGCAGGTGATGCATAGCCACCAACCTGGTTCAGGGGATATTTGTGAATCAAACAAGACTGGCAAGAATGCAAGCATGACATGGATGCCTAAGGTGAAATATGGTGGATTTTCCTCAGATTCAAGCTACTTCACCCTCTCCATGTTGATGTCGATGTTTCTATTCTAGTACCCATTTTATTAGTTTTAAATCTCTGATGGCCTTCTCTCATGTTGCCAACATACCTAATAAATATTGATTATAAAATAACATTAATAAATGATTCTACAACTTTTTTGAATCATGAAATTGTATGGTTAATAAGTTTTGGATAAGATTATTGCATGTCATCTCATAGGCATTAAGATATTTTTGGTAGATAAAAGTGAGATTAAAAATAAAAATAAAATTAATCCCAACTGGTCTAGTTGTCTCATTATTAGTCATAGTAGTCACTAAATATACTTAAGGTGTAACCGTAGATTTATGCATGTTAAATAATCTTTGTTTAGCCTTACATATCATATATTAGGGTTTTAATTTAGTCCAAGTCTAATAATTGATAAAAATTATAAGTTATGTTTTTTATTTTCTTATTTCATTATATGGCACTAAAAAATTTATTGTCTATCATAGTAATTTATCAAAAATAGAAGATTGTATAAAATAGGGTCAAATTTTTATAACTTATAAGTTTACTTATTAAATATCAAATTAGACTACTAATGCCATTTTTTGTAGGATCACTTGTCTATTAACATCATTCTTGAAGAATCATCCACTACATTTTCTAAATCAAAAACTACTAACCCTCTGTTTACATCAAACAAATCTTCTTTCTAAGTTTGTTCCATTTTTACAAAAAAATTATGATTTTTGAGTAATTTTAGGCCTCTCATAAGGCTGAAATTGCCTTTGGTATTGGGGTCTCCACCACTCGACCCTACCCCTCGACCCCACCCTGTACCACAACAAGGAGCATGCTTGGGGCACCAGCCCTAGACCCTACAAGGTGAATTTTCCCTTGATCCCATTAAGGGGCTACTGGCCCCAAAACCCCATATCATGGCCCACTCACCCCAAAGGAATTGGAGATCCAAATCATGATTTTCTTAGGGTGTTTTTCTTAAGGCATATTAGACTAATATCTTGTTTCTTGCAAGGGTGAACCTAGAAGCTATTTTATTTTTTCTAAAATATTATCTTGTAAGTCATATTTTGGTCTAACATCATTTTTCTTAGAGTGTTCCCATCAAGATCATCAATCAAACTACTAATCACTTGTCTTGCATTTTTCCTCTTTTGAATTGCCAATCAATATACTAAACATATTCTTGCCTTTTGTAAACATATCACATCTTAATATTAATTGATTAATTCATCCTTTTGTATACTTGTTTTTTACGTAAGGGATACAATGGTGTATACTCTCCTCTTTGCATCCTTGCAATGATTCTTGGGGGATCAAAAACCACCTATAAACCCTTATCTTCTTTTTCTTTCTTAGGGCTCAGTGATGTGTATTTCACCACCATGCACTAGACCAAACTCTGTGTTTTGATATATTATAAATATTAGGAGATCTATCATTAGGAACCTAAGAAAAATTCCCCATAAAGGGTTCTATAGAGTTAGAGGAAGTTAAGCTCCAATACGTGGGGCAATTAGACAACATATTATATGAACATGGGCCCCACTATACCTTTGCATATATAGGGGATGTACTTTGAAGCCCTTGTGTAAACCTAGATTAGGATCCTTTCACCATAATAGGTTTACTACTACCAGAGTTAGTATCAACTCTTAGGTAACCATCATGTGCAAATAGGGTCAAGAGGGTTTGGTTGATTCCATAATGGGTCACCGACCTATAGCCTCACCTACAAAGCCATTTGATGGTGCACACATCACATTACACTCCCTTATCAATTGACTAAATTAATATTTATTATTGTGTGTTTTGTTTGAGTTTTGTACTAGACCTATGTTATTTGTGAGTCAAGTCAGCCTTATACCTCAAATTTATACATGCCTATCTAGGTCTTTACACACATCATCATTCTATCATATTTTACATATTTTCTTTGTATATATTTTCCAATATCCCATACCATATCCCATATTGTCTTTATCCCATCCTAGTCTAGTCATATACACTCATCATTGATCATCCCCCATCACTTAGATGTCTTAATCTCATTTTATACATCCTTATATCATCAGTCTCTTGTACACATTGTCTTTGTACATCATCTTACTTGTATTATACCATCCCATCTCCTATCTTGTTTTCATCTTATCTTAGTCATATCCAACCATGATTGAATATATCCTTACCTCATTATCATTTTAGACATAACATCATCCTCTTAAACATACTTTATTATCTTGTACATCCTTGTCATCATCCTTTTATACATATATCCTTAGATTGTATATCCTTTTCTTTTTATCCTCTTATATCCTATCTCATATCCTATCTTGACTCCAACCTCTCCTTCTCATATCTTGTTTTTATATGCACGTAATAATTTATTTGCGCATGTCAATGTGGTGTGCCATGTAAACTTAGCTGGATAAAATTTTGATACTTATTTACTATAGAATATTGTTATCATTGTGAAATTAAATGACTACATTTTTAAGATGATTATTATTATTCATTATACTATTTTGATACTTCGAATGATTAATGATGTGCACACAGATCTAATGTAAAATTTAACATAGAGTTGTGTAAGGCAAGCAAATATAGTTTCAAGTGATGCAGGCATGCATTAATGCCTTAACATTATATTACTTGTTAGTTTATATATATATATATATATATATATATATATTTAATTTTATTAATTATTAATGGGTTTCATCTTAGTGTTTGTTTCAACATAGGTTACTCTGGTTGTACAAAGAGGGAGGGTATCATCAAGGAGAGTTGGAATAGATAAGGTGTTATAAAACAAGAAAGATGATGTGTTGATCAAGTGAACCAAGCATATCATAAGGATTCCATAGATGGGTTAGTTGTAGTGCTTACCTCTTGATCGACCGTCTTTTGATATGATAACTTATTAAGATAAATTAAATATGCTTACCCTTTCTATAGTAATTGAAGGACTCCAACTTAACATGGGACATGCATGGCCGGTTAGGAGGCATTAAATGATTTTAGTTAAAAATATTTTACGCATGGTATAAAAATATATATTAAAAAATGATTTTAAACATTTAATTCTCTTCCAAATCAAATCTTCAATTTTCAACCAATATGCCACACTTTACAGATAAAAATAAATTTGGTATTAAACTCAACATTGACTAAAATGAATATTTTATCCTGCTACCATCCCCCCTCACCCATTGCATAACATGGGGGAATAGTTAATTAGATGAAGTAAATAGCAAAGTTGGGTGAAAAAAATTAAATGCTTGAATCTATTTATTGTCTTGGGGAATGTAAAATAGGCAAGGAAAAAGAGGAGGGGGTTAATAGAGGAAAGGAGAAAAGCATAACAAAGGACGAGAGATGGAAGAATGGAGCAGGAAGGATATGTGCTCATAATTAGTCTTTGGCTAATCAGGTTAGTAGATTTGTTGAAATGATGATAGCTCTTGTTTCAAATCTATTATGTCAAAGTAAAACTATAATGGTTGGAATAGCTATCAGGATATATGATTAAACTCAGACCTTCCTCTTACCCTTGCTCAACCCATTCTCTCTTTATTGCATAGTTTATTTATTTTTCATTTTAATCTGGATCTTTATAATAGGTCATCTACATAAGAGCATATTTAATTTCATTAATACTGAGAGGTCTATCATAATTAATTCTCTATTTTTTTGAGAGCTTACATGAGACCATAGCAAGGCATTAATGTCATGTCCCCTTTTTAGTTGACATGTCCAGAGTTGATGGTTAGCCTATTATGCGACCCTTGTAGGCTGATGGGATGGATAGAGGGTCTTGATGGAGCTGGGCTTGGCTTTTGTTTGGGCTCTTATGGACATGAATTAAGGGAGATATTAATTTTTAATTGATTTAATCAAATATTAATTATTTGGTCTAATTTTAATTAAATATTAATTAATTATTAATTATTAATATTTTGGTCTAATTTTTAGACCCTAATTCTAATTTAAGAAGCCCTAAGTCTAATTTAAGGAAATCTAATTTTAGCAAGCACACCTTTGGAGGGTATAAGGGTTTCTCATGGGAGAGAGTTGGTATTATGATTGATTATTGATATTGATTCTTGTTAAGAAATTCTTCTATGAAGACTGAGCCAAGGGTTCCAAGATTCCATTTGCATTGAAGAATGTCAACTCTTCATTGTGTGCAATTTAGAGGTTGTGAGAGATCAACCGATCTATTGCCAAATTGAGAGACAACTTCATCATACAAAAGTTATCACAGGTGTTTACAAGTTTGAGAGATAACTTCATACAAAAGCTATCACAAGGGTTTACAGGTATTTCTTTATTTTGGGTTTTGATTCAAGAATTATCCAGATATAGATCTTTTGTATTAGCCCATAGTTCTTTAGATTAGGATCAAGCATATAGGTTGTGTTATATTGGTGACCGTACGAAGTTCGTATAGATCTGTGAAAATCTATACGCATCAATGGAAAGATTAGACACCAACATCGGCAGGCAGAGACCTACAGAGACCAACATCGGTCGACATCTCACCGATGTCGGTAGGTTAACGACTCCAGTCGACTGATGATGGCAGTATAACTGACATCGGTGACTGTGTTTTTGACACAGCAGGCTGAGACGTACCAGATCCAAATTTCTTTCCCAATTTGTAGAATATTTAGGCTATTAAGGCCGTACTTTCAATATTCTTTGTATACTTGATAGAGGACCTCTATTGTAAGCATATGAGCAAATTAATAAGAGATTATACTGTGATTTATTTATCTATTTGAAGATATTTTGCAAAAATATAGATAAGTAATTTAGAGCTTTTGTTTTGGTATCCGAAGGGATATTACAGTGGTATCAGAGCTTTTGTAGAAAAAAGGGAGCCCCTAAGTAAAGGACATTACAATGGTATCAAAGCTAAATCCTGCCATCTTGAGGGTTTGACAATCTTATGCAACCATAAGAGGTGGGACCACATAGGTATAACACATGCAGTAGAGATTTGATTGAAGGTACCCAGGTGTTAGAACAGTAGCTGATTATCATGAGTGACAGACGTGAGGGTAGCCTACCCAGGGGCTACCGACATAATGATGATCTGGGTACCAGAGAAACCTACCGTGAGATGACACATGCACTACAGGCACTTACTACTATGATAAGGAGGATGAACACACTTGATAGACAAAATGGGGAACAAGGAGATAATAGGAGTACTACGGTTAATCAGAGACCCCAACAGGCCCACTCCAAAATAGCGAATAGACCTACACATCCTACGTTTGTTCAAGAGGAACCAAAAGTTCCAGCAGAGGAGGAGGTAGAGGATTCCCAATTTGTAGATGTTCTCACAAGTGCAAGTGATGAGTAGGACTTATTAGTTCCTCACGTTTGGGAGAAGATGTCCTTTGATTGTTTTATTAATCTAAGGAGAGAGCATTATAGATTGATTAGACAAGATGGGAGACCAAGACACCAAAACAATGATTTGAAGCATGCTACGAGTAGGCTCACACTAGCGATGTTTGATGGTAGTGGTAAGGTGACAGCACAGGCCTGGGTTAGTAAGCTAGATACATTTCTCACATTATGACTGATGGCTGAGGAAGATGCTATCAGATATGCGACACTACATCTTGAGGGAGTAGCTCACGATTGGTGGCACCACGGGATGGTGACACTCCATCATGATCGGATCACATTGTATCAAGAATTTGTGGATAGGCTGGTGGAGTGCTTTGATAGGAAGGATCTGGAATCCTATTTCAAAGAGTTGGCACAGTTATGCCAGAGTGGCATCTAGAGTCATACATTGGTGACTTCTAGAAGTTATCAGTCATGGTTCCTGACATTTTAGAGTGGTGACTTGTAGTACTCTTCATGGAGGGATTGACAGAACCATTAAGAGGTTAGATCAAAGGCTTTGATCCTCCTTCATTACAAGAAGCTATGAAGAAGGCACCTAGTATGGAGATGTTAGCCCCATCAAGTAAATTTAACTCCAGAGGTACTTCTTCATCCAGGGACCATAAGTGCTTCAATGGAGATAGAAAGGGATTAGATTTCAACAAAGATACATCAAGTGTTAAGAATGATTCAAAGGCTAACCCAGTAACACCACCTTTGGATCGAGAGGCTTTTAATGATCTACGTAGGAAAAGGCTTTGCTTCTACTACAAAGGTCCATATTATGCCAACCACGACTGTCCTTTGAGGCCTAAGGGCAAGGCAAATCGTGTGATGTGGGTGTATTATGAGGATTCAAAATTAGAAGATTCTAAACAGTAGGATAGTCTTGAGGAGCTTAAGGCAGAGGCAGATTTAGAGCTACACATAGGATGCATGCCTATCCAGCATTTAGTCAAATGATTCATTCAGACTACGTGGAGTTTTGGTAGGATAGAAGGTCATCACCCTTCTTGATATAGGAGCCACACATAATTTTATAGATGCTAGATTTGTGGAGAAGCGTGGAATCACTATCAAAGATTTTGAGGGCACTAAAGTTAAGGTGGCCTATGGTCACACTCTTAGGTGTGAGCAGATGATTAGAGACCTCCCATTGTGATTGAACAACTATGAGTTCAATGTTGATTATTATGTGGTGAACATGGGGGACATAGACTTAGTCTTGGGTATGAAGTGGCTTGATTCCCTTGAGCAAGTTACTCTTCATCTTAAGGACATGGAGGTTTGTTTTGATGTTGGTGGGAAGACACATATTCTTAAGGCTATATGGGGCAGTAATGTCAAAATTATGTTTTTTCATCAGATGGAGAGACTCATACCACACGATATTGGAGAGTACACTATCGAGTGCACATTGGCACCAACACAGGAGAGACATGTGGATGAGCTTTGTCTTGAGGTGAGTTTAGTTCGGGAGTTAGCACATGTGGTAGGGACTCAGCTTTTTGTTATAGGCAGGTCACATGTTGATGATGATACGAGTATGTCTAGCATTCACATTCCAGATTCAGATATTATTCAGGTGAGGAGTTCACTTGAGTTGCTAGTTGATTTCCATTCTTGGATTGGATGTTGGGATGGTACTAGGGATGATGTGACACCATTGGATGAGAGTTTTGATGGACATGTCCTGGAGTTCGTGTTGATTGACAACAGCAGAGATCATGACTACATTTGGGATCCAGGTGGATTGATTGGTTTATCATTCAGCGATTTCTTGAGGGTAAGCAATTTCAAGAGGGGCAGATTGTCATGTCCCCTTTTTAGTTGACATGTCCAGAGTTGATGGTTAGCCTATTATGCGACCCTTGTAGGCTGATGGGATGGATAGAGGGTCTTGATGGAGCTGGGCTTGGCTTTTGTTTGGGCTCTTATGGACATGAATTAAGGGAGATATTAATTTTTAATTGATTTAATCAAATATTAATTATTTGGTCTAATTTTAATTAAATATTAATTAATTATTAATTATTAATATTTTGGTCTAATTTTTAGACCCTAATTCTAATTTAAGAAGCCCTAAGTCTAATTTAAGGAAATCTAATTTTAGCAAGCACACCTTTGGAGGGTATAAGGGTTTCTCATGGGAGAGAGTTGGTATTATGATTGATTATTGATATTGATTCTTGTTAAGAAATTCTTCTATGAAGACTGAGCCAAGGGTTCCAAGATTCCATTTGCATTGAAGAATGTCAACTCTTCATTGTGTGCAATTTAGAGGTTGTGAGAGATCAACCGATCTATTGCCAAATTGAGAGACAACTTCATCATACAAAAGTTATCACAGGTGTTTACAATTTTGAGAGATAACTTCATACAGAAGCTATCACAAGGGTTTATAGGTATTTATTTATTTTGGGTTTTGATTCAAGAATTATCCAGATATAGATCTTTTGTATTAGCCCATAGTTCTTTAGATCAGGATCAAGCATACAGGTTGTGCAATATTGGTGGCCATATGAAGTCCGTACAGATCCGTGAAAATCTGTATGCATCAATGGAAAGATCAGACACCGACATCAGTAGGCAGAGACCTATAGAGACTGACATCAGCCGACATCTCACTGACGACGACAATATAACCGACGTCGATGATTGTGTTTTTGACACAGCAGGCCGAGACGTACCAGATCCAGATTTCTTTCCCAGTTTGTGAAATATTCAGGCTATTAAGGCCGTACTTTCAATATTCTTTGTATACTTGATAGAGGACCTCTATTGTAAGCATATGAGCAAATTAATAAGAGATTATACTGTGATTTATTTATCTATTTGAAGATATTTTGCAGAAATATAGATAAGCAATTTAGAGCTTTTGTTTTGGTATTCGAAGGGATATTACAGTGGTATCAGAGCTTTTGTAGAAAAAAGGGAGCCCCTAAGTAAGGGACATTACAATTAAAAGATGGAAAATTCATGAGAAAAAGATTAAGGTTATGCCGTAAATACACCATGGTAGTGATGAAAAAAGGCTTTCAGGATATTAATTAATTTGGTAAGCTTATCTAAAGCACTTCTAAGCATCTTGTCTTGACTGAAAGAGAGTAAAAAAAAATCCTAAGTCACTTTGTCTCCTATCTTCAACCAATGAATTCATGTTTAGATTTGAGATCCTTTTGCCTTATAAGCCTCATTAACCTGGAGTTTATGTCTACACATGACAACTTGAGCATACAAATGAGGGTCTAAAGCTATACCTTCCAATTCCTATGAAACCTTAAGGTGTTCACAATTTGTATCATTATGAATGTGATGCTTGAAGAGATTAGCTTGATCACCATAAATATAGAGGAAATAAGTGGTATGATCTATATAATCAAACCATCACTCAACCCAACTAGTGTCCCATGTCATTTTGGGAGCCAGGTTCCAAATCTTAATGATATGTTTAATAATTTTCTCATGCTTGGGATGGGTAATGTTGAGGTAAAACTTAGAACCCTTGGGTTTAACCTGAGGAGAGGTTGATTCTATGTATAAGAAAATGGGATAATGATCAAATAAGAAAGAGTTTGGAATCATAGACATAGGTTGTGCATGAACATGAGTGAATAAAAAAAGTTCTTGCTTAGTAAGTAAGTCATGGTTAAGACATTTGAGAAGTCAATCTTCTCCTGGACATAAATTTTACCATGTGAACCATAAAGAATTATAATCTCTCCTGAACTATGATGGTTTGGGTAAATAATCCCACATTTATTTCACATGTAAAACCAAGATTCCCATTATTTTGCACACCATATCATGGGAAGATAACATTAGTTATCTTTTAGAGATTCAATCATGTCGAAGTCATCATAAATAATCCAATGCAAATATATAAGGGAATCCACAAACCATCTCCAAATCAAGGTGTATTCCAAATAATCATTAGAGATGTACAATTTGACAAGGCCAATTATGTTATTACCAAAGTAAAAAAGAGTCCAAACCACCTGGTGGGTATGATCATAACCTAAGGAAATTATATTTTGAGATAGGTTAGGTGCTATAAGTGTGACAACTCCCCCATGACCAAGCTCATGATAGGTGGCATGACAAAGTGTATGCATCTAAATTTTCCCACTTCATTAAATGTCACTAATATCACTAATAGTTGACACTAATTCTGCTTATCTAATTTATTCCTTCTAATCCCATCTTAATATCCACCCTTCCCAGTCATTTATCTAATATCCTCATTTCTAATCATTCACTAACCTTATTCTATCCTAGTTCATCATTAATTCCTTTAAAACATCCCTTAATCCTATCCTAATCTATCTTATTGATTGTTTGTGAATTTTAAATTCCCATGACCCACCTTACCACCTACTAAGCCTATTCATAGACTCTCCTACACCCCTAGTTCTTAATTATCCACCTTATCCCTATATAATCCCCCATATAATCATCACTAACCCCTAATAAGGATTATATAACTCTCCAAATCTAGAACACTCTCTATTCTCACTGCTCCTCTCTAGAACCTTCTAAATCTATAGGCTTCCAAGGAATTTTAAATTCATTTTAATCCTTAAGCCTTGATCTCCTTCATCTAACATCAAATCTCCACCAATGATCTTTCACTCCTACTTAAACATACTCCATTCTTCCATGGAAGGACATATTATGAATGCATAACCAATCCATGTCCAATTAGTCATTTAATCATCCAATATTTCATCAACAATCCTTGATTCATGTCATCATATTGTCCAATCTGAGTTTAAGTCTGATTTGTCTCTATGAAATTTTAGATCTCTGTCCATGTTTATCAATGTTGCCATTCATAGCTAGGTCAAGATAAGCATAATTTTATGAATTTAATAGCAGTTATAAGAAATTATTTATTCTATTTGGTTGTATATTAATCAATTTAAGGTAAATCACAACTTTGATCACCAACTTGCAGGTGATGCATAGCCACCAACCTGGTTCAAGGAATATTTGTGAAGAAAATAAGATTGGCAAAAATGCAAGCATGACATGGATGCCTAAGGTGAAATATGGTGGATTTTCCTCAAATTCAATCTACTTCACCCTCTCCATTTTGATGTCGATGGTTCTATTCTGGTACTATTTTTTTTAATTTAAAATCTCTTATCACCTTCTGTCATGTTGCCAACATACCTAATAAATATAGATTATAAAATAATAATAATAATAATAATAATAATAATAATAATAATAATAATAATAATAATAATAATAATAATAATAATAATAATAATAATAATAATAATAAAAATGATTCTGCACCTTTTTTGAATCATGAAATTGTATGGTTAATTAGTGATTGATAACATTATTGTATGTGATCTCATAGGCATTAAGATATTTTTGGAAGATAAAAGTGAGATTAAAAATAAAAATAATCCCAACTGGTCTAGTTGTCTCATTATTAGTCATAGTAGTCACTAAATATACTTAAGGTGTAACCATATATTTATGTATGTTAAATAGTCTTTGTTTAGCCTTACATATCATATAATAAGGTTTTAATTTAGTCCAAGTCTAATAATTGATAACAATTATAAGTTATGTTTTTTATTTTCTTATTTCATTATATGGCACTAAAAAATTTATAGTCTATCATAGTAATTTATCAAAATAGAAGATTGTATAAAATAGGGTCAAATTTTTATAACTTAGAATTTTGTTTATTAAAGGTCAAATTAGACTACTAATGTCATTTTTTGTAAGATCACTTGTCTATTAGCATTATTCCTGAAGATTCATCCACTACATTTTCTAAATAACAAACTACAAACCCTCTGTTTACATCAAACAAATCTTCTTTCTGAGTTTGTTCCATTTTTATAATCTTTTTGTGATTTTTGAGTCATTTTAGGCCTCTCATAAGGCTGAAATTTCCTTTGGTATCAAGGTCTCCACCACTTGACCCTACCCCTTGAACCCACCCTGTACCATAATAAGGAGCATGCTTGGGGCACCAGCCCTAGACCTTGCAAGGAACATTTCCCCTTGATCCCATTGGGGGGATACTGGCCCCAAAACCCCACATCATGGCTCGTACACCCCAAAGGAATTGGAGATCCAAATCACAATTTATTTAGGGTGTTTTCCTTAAGGCATATTGGACTAATATCTTGTTTCTTGCAAAGGTGAACCTAGAAGCTATTTTATTTTTTCTAAAATCTTATCTTGCAGGTCATATTTTGGTCTAACATCATTTGTCTTAGAGGTATCCCATCAAGATACTAATCACTTGTATTAAAGTTTTCCTCTTTAAAATTACCAATCAAAATACTAAACATATTCTTTCCTTTTATAAATATATCACATCTTAATCTTTATCGCTTAATTCATCCTTTTGTATACTTGTTTGTTACATAAGGGCTAAATCGGTGTATGCTCTCCTCATTGCATCCTTTCAATTATTCTTGGGGGGATCAAAAACCACCTATAAAACCTCCTCTTCTTTTTATTTCTTATGGGTTGGTGATGTGTATTTCACCATCATACACTAGACCAAACTCTGTGTTTTGATATAGTCTAAATATTAGGAGAGTTATCATTAGGAACTTACGCAAAATTCCCCATAAAGGGTTCTATAGAATTAGGGGCAATTAAGCTCCAATATGTAGGGTGATTAGATAACATATTATACAAACATGGGCCCCACTGTAACTTTAAATATATAGGGGATGTACTTATAAACCCTTATGTAGACCTAGATTAGGATCCTTTCACCATAATAGGTGTACTTCTACCAGAGTCAATATCAAATCCTAAGTAGCCAACATGTGAAAATAGGGTCGAGATGGTTTGGTTGATTCCATAATGGATCACTGACCTATAGCCTCACCTAAAAATCCATTTGATGGTACAAACATCATGTTACACTCCCTTATCAGTTGACTAAATTATGATTTGTTATTGTGTGTGTTATTTGAGTGTTGTACTAGAACTGTGTTGTTTGTGAGTCAAGTCAACCTTATACCCCAAAATTCTACATGCCTATCTAGGTCTTTACACACATCATCATTATATCATCTTGTACATATTATCTTTGTATATCTTTTCCATTATCCCATACCATATCCCATATTGTCTTTATCCCATCTTAGTCTAGTCATATCCACTCATCATTGATCATCCCCCATCACTTACATGTCTTAATCACATTTTATACATCCTTATATCATCAGTCTCTAGTACATATTATCTTTGTACATCCTTTTAATTGTCTTATCCCATCCCATCTCTGATCTTGTTTTCATCTTATCTTAGTCATATCCAACCATGATTGAACATATCCTTACCTCACTATCATTTTTCACATATCATCATCCTTTTATACATACTTTGTTGTCTTGTACATTCTTGTCACCTTGTTTTATACATATATCCGCATATTGTATATCCTTCTCTATTTATCCTCTTATATCCCATCTCATATCCTATCTTGACTCCAACCTATCCTTCTCATATCTTGTTTTTATATGCATGTAATAATTTATTTGTGCATGTCAATGTGGTGTGCCATGTAAACTTAGATAGATAAACTTTTGATACTTATTTACAATTGAATATTGTTATAATTGTGAAACTAAATGACTACATTTTTAAGATGATTATTATTATGAATTATACTATTATGATACTTAGAATGATTAATGATGTGCACATATATCTAATGTAAAATTTGACAGAGTTGTGCAAGGCAAGCAAACATAGTTTCAAGTGACACAGGCATGTATTAATGCCTTAACATTAAATTACTTGTTATTATATATATATATATATATATATATATATATATATAATTATATTAATTGTTAATGGGTTTCATCTTAGTGTTTGTTTGCAACATAGGTTACTTTGTCCGTACAAAGAGGGAGGGTATCATCAAGGAGATTTGGAATAGATAAGGTGTTAGAAAACAATAAATATGATGTGTTGATCAAGTGAACCAAGCATATAATAAGGATTCGATAGATGGGTTAGCTGTAGTGCTTACCTTTTGATCGACCCTCTTTTGATATGATAACTTATTAAGCTAAATTAAATATGCTTACCCTTTCTATAGTAATTGAAGGACTCCAACTTAACATGGGACATGGATGGCCGGTTAGGAGGCATTAAATGATTTTAGTTAAAAATATTTTACCACATGGTAGAAAAAGAAATATTATAAAAATGATTTTGAACATTTAGTTCTCTTTCAAATCAAATCTTCAATTTTAAACCAATATGTGACCCTTTGCAGATAAAAATAAAGTTGGTATTAAATTCAACATTGACTAAAATGAATGTTTTATCCTACTGCCATTCCCCCTCACCCATTGTGTAACATGGGGGAATAGTGAATTAGATGAAGTATATAGTGAAGTTAGGTGAAAAAATTTAAATTCTTGAATCTATTTATTGTCTTGGGGAATGTCAAATAGGCAAGGAAAAAGAGGAGGGGGTTAATAGAGGAAAGGAGAAAACCATATAAAAGGAGGAGAGATGGAAGAATGGAGTAGGAAGGATATGTGCTTATAATTAGTCTTTGGCTAATCAGGTTAGTAGATGTTGAAATGATGATAGCGCTTGTTTCAAATCTATTATGTCAAAGTAAAACTATATTGGTTGGAATAGATATCAAGATATATGATTAAACTCAGACCTTCCTCTTACCCTTGCTCAACCCATTCTCTCTTTATTGCATAGTATATTTGTTTTTCATTTGAATCTGGATTGTAACTTAAAGACACTTTAAATATAAATGACCATCAGATGAAGTTTGTTCCTTTGATATAGAAGTATGGCATCATTTTCCTCTGTTTATGATATGGTAAAGTGTTTAAAAATTGAATAAAAGGAAGATTTTAAACACCTATAGTTTCTAAGTGCAAGATGTCTCCTTTATATGGATTTTATCTACTCATTACCTAGTTGTAGCATCACATTTTTTTCCTTTATTTATTATTGACTACTACATAGGCATCCCATATCCATGTATAGGTAGAGCCTCAATATTTCCAAGTGCTTTATTGGAGTTGCAAGTTGAAAATGGCATCCTATTTTTTTCTTCATTTTTAATTGGTAAAGAGTTTAAAATTAGGTGAAATAAGGAATAAAATAGCTACATTTGTTTTCTCTAAGCAACTTTAGTCCAATAGACTAGCTGTGGCATCCTCTTTCTTTGTATTAGATAATAATATAAAAAACAATTTCTAATTTCATACAATCTGCACTACAGTGGTGCCATATATCTCCATCGTGATTTGTTTATTGGCATCTTATTTATACCCATATATATGGCATTTTACCTTGGAAGATTTCATTATTTTCTATTTTCCTAGTGTTGGAGTTAAAGCTTTACCCTATGTGGTATTTCGAGGTTGAGAAAATAATAATAATAATTTTTAAAAAAAAACTGTGTTAAAATTTACATTTGCACAACCAAATTAAAAGACATATTTCAAATCATTATGAAAATATGAAATAATTTAAGAATATAATATTCTTGAGTGGAGTATATTCAGTTAAATGATTATAATGTCTTGTTTCAACATATTTGTTCTTTATTATTTAAAAGAGATTCAATGGCATTTTTTGGTATAATAATTTAATACAAACTAAGCATATAAAGAGAAATGTTTTGAAATATAGGAAAGGTAATAACACTACTTAGACTTGAAAATTTTATGCTAGTAATCAAAATTGAATAATCATTACATTATGTTTTTAATTCAAACTAAGTACTATTTGATTTAAAATAATAACCTTGTATCATCTTTAGAATGTCATTTGGTTTGAAACTCAAATGTATTATTATAATTATAGACATTAGTGACATGAATTACAACTTATCACATATTAGCAAACTATTAGTGTCATTAGATTGTCAAAATAATATTACATAAATTAAATATTATAATAGCATCTACAAAACCAAGAATCCTATAAAGGATATTACATATTATTAAACACTTTTGCAATTACCTTAAAATATAGTAGATTGAAGAACCCATATTAATAATATATCCTCATTTATCATTTATAAAGAGTACTAAGTTGAGATTATAGGGTCATTAGAAATGTTTCATTTATTCAGAATGGACATTAAATTCAAAAATGTTTAATTGTTATATCTTGTATTCATGTTGATGAATGAGTTATTAAATCAATCTAAAAAGAAAATATTACTCTAATTTTAGTTATACAATATTCACAACATAAACATTGTATTAATACGTGAGTTAACTTATATCCAGATCAACCTGTTTATACCAAAATTGACTATATAAACAAGTCAATGACTTGCATTGGTGGTATGGGAAACTCATGTAAAAAATAATCTCATAAGTAAATTTTTAATAAAATAAACAAATAGTAGTAGAGATTATCTAGACCAAGTAACAATGAGATGTCTAGGTCGGGGAGACCTTGGGATAAGAGTAGTGAATGTGAGATCTGTGGTCTATGAGATGAGAGGGTATCCTAGTTAGAAACACATAGTAACTCATTTATCTAATGACTTAAGATTCAACAAGAGGTACTTGGCTAATCTAAAAACTTACGACCATAAGTAGTGTATACGAGTAGTATACATTGGGAATATTTTATTGCTAGTCTCGGTTCATAGTCACACTCATAGTATGCTACGTGGAGTATCCACAGTGTTGGAAAATGATCCCTTTCTTAGGTTTTGAAATCTTATATATCCTAATCATGAAGGGTAGGGCCACTCTCCGTAGATGATAGGTGTGTAGGGGATTCAAAAGGATTTGTGATTGGAGTAATAACCCTCTATGATATTCTCACTCTCTACATTGATTTGGTCTACTATGGATCTATGATAAATCCTCTACTTACTCAGTTGGTAAAAGATCAAGTGTTAAACAAAGATGATTATGGTAATTACTGGTGTATATTGTTAAAGTTTGATTACTAAAATTATAAATTAATAAGGACATTTGATCAGTCCTAAGTGTATAGTAGTTGTAATCAAATTTAGATCATATATGTATGATTTATAATGTTGTTAATTTGAAATGATAATTGGATGTTCAAGTTAAGAAATAAATATATTATGTTATTGTAATCTATATTTAAATATCACCATTTATTGCGATAGTGAATGAGTGAAAATGATAGAATATAATTTTTTAAATAAGTCTTTATCTTAATTAATTATGTTTGAGATGTTAATATTATGATGTAAATTACATTTATTTTTTATTAAGTGTGTGATATGTGAGTAATGGATGCAAAACAAATTATAACACACTTTTTTATTTATGCAAGTTATTTATCCTTGATTTTAAAAGCATACAATTAGCTATGGTATAATGTTTATGAAGAATATTTATAAGCTAAACTAATCACTATGAATTGTTCCTCTAATGCTCAATAAAATCCTAAATGTACATATGGTTTAGTTTACATGATATAACCTTCAATTAAATAGTTAATCTACTATAAAAAAAAGTAGTTTAATAATACCTCAAAAGGGATATCACATCATGGTATTAGAGTGGAGGTACAACACTTGGGCCTAATGGGCTTGCTACATTTGTAAGTTTCAATTCTTTGATCCTACCAGGTTACTATGGTGCAAACACATAACAATGAGGGAAGTGATCAAAATGGAGAATAACTTTAACCTAAGCTTGACTAGATATTGGCTATATTATTCAATACTCAAGAGAGGATGGGTATCCTGGAATGATATGTACACAACCTTACTTAGGGAGAAGGTCATGAAGAAAACCTATGGTATCAAATCAATGATGAATATGACAAGAATGTAATTGAGCAAAATCAATAAAATCATAATGGTAATATTCACAATGAGCCCCCACCAAAGAAAGCTTGATTTAAAACTGATTTGTTAAGAGACCTAAAGAGGATAGCCCAACCTAAGTACAATGGGATAATACTTACAGCTAGAGCAGAAAATTGGATTATTGAAATGGATAAGTATTTTGAACTTCCAAACTTTTTGGAGGAAACCAAAGCTATTTTACCAACTCTCAGGTGAAGCATTAGAAAACTATCTGTAGAAACCACAACTGGGGAATAATTTGTGTCTTTCTTTAGAAAAATATGGTTTCCATAATTTTACTTTGATATAAATATTATAGATTTTTAGAATCTCTAACAAGGAGATATGTCAGTCACTGTTTATTGGGAGAAGTTCACCCAACTCCTAAAATGTGTGCCACAGTATTAGGGTGATGAGAGGTTTCAGATTAGAAGGTTTATTTTGGGTTTGAAACCTCATATCATAACTAACATTAACCTCCACAGACCCACTACTATGGATGAATTTTTTGAGAAAGATATAAAACATGAGAAAAAATTGAAGACCCTTGCATCAACTAAGAAGGAATTTTATAACAAAGGGAAGTGGTTTTAGCATAAAAACTCCCCTCCCTCTAGGAAGAAGTTTTGGAAAGGCAACAAAAATGGTGGGAATAAAAACATAGGTTCTATGAATAGTTCCATGTTTGGGAATTCAAAAAAATACAAGAATGGATATAAGGGATGAAATGGTAATAGAAATAACAACAACAATAATTTCAATAGTGGAAAGTTTAGTGGTGAAGGAAAAACCCAAGAGAAGAAAGGCCCAATGGGTGGGTGATTTAATTATGGAGGTGATCATTATGACAACCAATGTCCTCATTGATATAATGATGTTCGATCTAAGGCACCCCTTCTAAGCCAACAATAAGTGTCTCAACAGAGGATTCACGTAGTGGTAGATAACCACTAGGTAGATTTTTAAGTGACACCAATAGAGGTAGCAGGTCAAATTTTTGGTTATCTCATTACTATGCTTATTGATACAGGAGCATCTAAGTTTTTTATAGCTCCTAAAATTCTTAGAAAGATAAATAAAAATATTGTTTTTATGTTTAATTCTTGGTCAGTCTAGTATGGAAATTGAGCAGTGAAAAAGGTATATCAATGTCTATTTGAAGCTAAGTTAGTGCTTTGAGGATTCACTACTAAAGTAGACCTATATGTGCCTCCCCCCCCCCGCCCGCCCCCCACAAGATCATATGATGTGATACTTGGAGTAAACTAGTTATGGAAGCATGGAGCTAAAGTCAATTGCTTTCCCAAAACAATATCGTGCCTAGATGATAAAGGATATTCTAGATTTGTGCAAGGAGTTTAACATGATGTTACTCGAAGGCAAATTTATATAATGCAGTTGAAGAAGGCCAAATGAAAAGGGTGTGTTCTTTTTTTAGTATAACTTGATGAAGTGGAAGAGGTAAAATAACCCACAATAGAAGATTACCCTTCTCTATGTGATTTTAGTGATGTTTTTCCTGATGAACTACCAGGGCTTCAACCTAAGAAAGAATTTGATTTCTCAATAAATTTCATCCCTAGTTCAGAGCCTAAGTCAAAATCCCCTTATTGAATGATGACAACTAAGTTGTTTGAATTGAAGTCTCAATTATAGGAACTATTATCCAAGGGTCTTATCTATCCAAGTGTATCTTTATGGGCTAATCAAGTGGTTTTTGTTAAAAACAAGGATGACACCCTTAGGCTTTGTATTGACTATAGGATGATCAATAAATAAATAATGAAGAATAGACGTCTTTTACCATGGCTTGATAATCTCATTGATCAAATGGAAGGGGAAATAATATTTTCCAAAATAGATTTGAGATTAGGTTAACATTACTTGAAGATTCAAAAAGGAAACATTACAAAAACTACTTTCAGGACTTGTTATGGGCATTACGAGTTCATAGTTCTTCCTTTTGGAATTACAAATGCTCCAATAATATTTATGGACCTAATGAATAGCATATTCAAGGACTATTTAGAAAACTTTGTTTTGGTATTTTTGGATGACAATTTGATTTATTTAAAATCTAAAGAGGAACATGTTCAACATTTGTGGTTAGTAATGCAATGATTAAGAGAGCATAAGCTTTATGAATAGCTATTTAAGTGCATGTCTTTCCAAAAGAGAGTGTATTACTTAGGACACATCATTTTAGCTGAAGGTATTTTAGTTGATCCTATAAAGATTTGACCCATCATGGATTGGTCATCTCTTAAAAATGTTCATGAAGCTTACAGTTTCATGAGATTAGTTGGATATTATAAAACAAGAACCAAAAGTTCATCTAGACAAACAAGTGCGAGCAAGATTTTTAGCTCTTGGAAAAGAAGTTAACATCTACACTTGTGCTAAAGGTTCCAAACCTAAATGGAAAATTTACATTGATTATAGACATATCAAAAGAAGTATTTGGGAGTGTGTTTATGAAAGATGACCATGTCATGGTCTATGAATCTATAAAAATTAATATGTATGAGTTAAATTATAAATCCCATGACTTAGATCTAGTAGCTATTGTTCATGTGCTACTTATGTGGTGACATTTTCTATTAGGAAAACCATTTGAGCTTATAACAGATAAAATGGGTTTGTAATATATTTTTATTCAACCTAACCTTAACATACGAAAAATGCATTGGTTAGAATTTTTGTGTGAGTATGATTTTCATATATAATATATTAAGGGAAAGGAAAATAGAGTAGTAGATGCCCTTAGTCAAATGAGATATGTATCTACCATGGTAATAGTGAGGACCATATTTTGTGAGGAAATTTTGAATCAGCTATCATCAAATGAGTTCTATAACTAGGTCAAGACTAATTTAGATTATGTTAGTCATGAACATAGATATGAGGACTATCAGATCAAAGGATGCAGACTCTTTAGATTCAAGGGTAGGATTTATGTACCAAAACATGGTGGTTTGTGGACAACGGTATTGGAGAAGGCACATAATGATCCTTACTCAAGTCACCTAGGGGTGACTAAGATGTTAGTTGATCTCAAAAACATGTATTTTTTGCCATGTTTCAGGAGAGACATTACTAATTTTGTGATGAGATGTTTGGAGTTCTAGTGATTCATTACAGAGCACATGCACCCAGTAGGTTTGTTATATCCCCATGAGCCTCCAAAATGGAAATGGTAGTTTATCAGTATGGATTTTGTGTAAGAACCTTATCAAAAAATAAACATGATGTAATCTTGGTCATAGTGGGAAAAATAAGCAAGGTTTCACACTTTATTCTAGGAAATATCATAGATGGATATCCAGTGTTAGCAAGAAGGTTTGTGTAAGAAATTTTTAGATTACATGGATTATGTGAAAATATCATTTCAGATCGAGATACTCACATGACTTTGAGGTTTTGGTAGACCTTGCACATAGTTTTGGGAACAAAATTGAATAATAGTTCTTCCTATCATGCTGAGACTAATGGACAAACAAAAAGGGATAATCAAGTTCTAGAAGATATGTCGTGTATGTATTTTATGTATCAATAATATAAGTATTTTTGTGCTTATATTATATCAATAATTTATTATTATTTGAAATCCTTCTAAAAATTTTAATATTAAAAATAACAAATCAAGTTGAGTTCTTCAAATGATTACATTAATGAATGCTTATTCTTCTATATAATAATTGTAATTTTTAAATAGTTTTTAATTATATTTACTTTCTTTTCAAGTATAAATCAACTAGAATGTGTACATGTTTATTTAAAGATTAAATTCAAGTTAACATTATATTCATGTTTGAATTCATCTTCAATAATTAAAAATTGAAAAGTGTTTGTAGGATCAGCAAATGAGTACACTCTATCTAAAATGGGCCATTCACAAGAATTTTATTAGATAATATAAATACTCTTGAAATATAAAAACCAATTAAAATACTTAAAAATTAAATATATTACTTATTAAAAAGAAAACTGAATCTCATCATATTTATTTTAATAAACAATCAACCTTTAAGACATTATTAAGTTACATTCATGATTAAAAAGGTGTCATGTAACTATACACGTGTAAATGATATCTATTTATTATTGTGAGAAATAAATAAGATAATAATAATTATCACTTAATATACATAACTATGTTTATTTCACTTTATTGAAAGCTGGGTAAACTTTTTAACATGACCGCCACTACTGGCTAGACACGACTAATATCGGTACCACGGGGCCGGTGGGGGACTTGAACACTGATGGACAGAGCCGCAACGGAAGTACCTGACCAACCGACTACACCCCCCGACCCAATCTACATAACTATGTAATTATTATTAGTTGACACATATCTTTTGCAAATAATGCATTTCTTATTAGTTGTATGTTGTAGGGATGATAAAACTCTTACTCTAATCATGTTTCTCATGGGATGTATGTTGCAGATAGAGGTGATGATATAAAATGAGATTGTGTGTTACTTCATATGGTGTGTGAATGCACTATGAAAGTAGGAGTTGTTTTGTTTAAGGGTGAACTTAAGTAATGGTGTAGTGGTGGGGAAGGGAAAGCTCGTACATAACATGCAACTGGTGAATGATTTCAAATTGAGTTTGGTGATGATGGTGAGGGGAAATGATATCCTACATCATACCTAAATTTAGCAAAAATTTTGGGTTTACACGACTTACACCCATTGCAAAGGGGTACATAATGTGTCGGGTGGTGATATCCTTGATTAGATCTTTTTTATTGTCAAGGGTTGATAAGGATGACATGAAACTAATTTAATCATATTAGGGATCCACATAAAATTCATGAATTAAATTCAAATTGCAATGTCACTAATGTGGGGATAAGACATTAAGGTATGAAAGTCATATTGTAACTTCTATTCATTTATGATGTTGATATATTAACACCTAGAAAAAATACAATAGGACATATCGCACACTAGTGGACCAATCATAGTTATCCTGACATTGATTTGATATAATTGACATGCATCATTCTACATTATTGTTACATTGATGTACCAATTTGAAATTCAATGTATTTACATGCGTAGGTGTAAATTATATGGGATAAATCCTATCTATTTCCATAATGTCTAATAATTTTAGACTCATCTAAATTGACATGTGGTGATTTCTTTACATTTTATAAGATTCATTGGATATTCAACCCCTATTTTCATTGAGGTTCCTAGATTCATCTTGAAATATTTATATGTCAATTAGATGTTGTCTTCCCATGTTTGAATGACATCATTCATTTTCTTAGTGATTGAGATGACCCATTGGCAGATACATGGATAATAATAGAGAAGCTGATTAGATTGAGTTTGATAATAGTTCATTATATTTGGGAAAAAAATATGATTGCTTGTTGAAGTATCCCATCACTTTTATAAGATACAATAATCATACTCCATGAAAAGATGTTAAGATTATTAATGTGGTCAATTTTTTTTTCAAGCATCCAACAAACTTTGCCATTATTCATATGTGTTGATAATTGTGTTTTTTAAAAATGTGTACATGTGTTGAATTTGTTTCCCTTGTGATTGATGTGAGAGTGGATTTTCTTACCCTCTAAAAAGGCTTTGTGTGCAATGCATAAATGTAATAGATGAAAGTACATGGAAGTATCTGTAGGGAGTTTTATGTAGTGATTAAATATGTAGTTCCTCCTTTAAGCAACCATCTATACGAATTACTATGAGATTTTGATTTAGATGGTTAAGGGATGACAATGTATGTATTGCAGTAAAGCATCATCGTCTTTGTCAAATTCTAATTTCTTTAAAGATTATCTAATTTAATAGTAATTAAGGATTTCAATGAAATATGTGTTAATCTACTCTAGATAATTTTGAGAAATAATAATGATATTAATTAAAAAAATAATTTAAATAAAAATTAATGATCTTATTTATTTTTTTAGATTTTTTGTTAATATATATTTTAGTCATTATTGAAATGAATTTTCTTTATATATTTTCATTGATAAACATAAGGTAAGGACACCTATTTTAACACACTGACATAAAATATGAAGAGAGGTCATTTAGGTAATGACAAAAATATACATAAATAAAACAATCTTATAAAAAATTAATATATAATGAAAATTACTCATGAAAACCCTCAACTTAACATAAATAATCATATTTAATATTATATTAAAATATTCATAGATTAGCCTAGATTCATCTCAACATCTTTGCATGTCGATTAGATTCTTAAAAACATAGGAAACTTGAATTAACACCATGCTTAAGAACATACAACACATCATAATTAAAACCTTGGAAGAAAGGGTAAGGCCGTACAAAACATGCAAATAGTGAAATATTTCAATGTGAGATGAGTAGTAATGGTGAAGGGAAATGACAAGATATTTATAATGATATTGTACACCACGAGACCCATATCAAACATTGGACCTAAGGCAAAATTTTGTTTTACATTACTATCATCCATTGCAAAGGAGTTCATAGCTTGTAAGGTGGTGGCAATTTTTCATGGTCAAAATTTACCATCAAGTGTGGATGAGGATGTCATGAGGGTTGATTTGATTGAAACATGACTCCATGCCTTATTTGTAACTCAAAAAAATGATGTAATGCTACTAACATGGGGACACAACATTGAGGTCTGAGAGCGTATCTTGTAGTTTACATTTGTCCATCCTACAAATTACTTTTATAGATGTGACATGTCACTAAATTTTGACCATGTATCCTCCTAAGGTTCATTAAGTTTTTCACTTGAAATACCTTGTCAATTATCCTCACCATGATTTCCATTTCACCTTAAAATATTTATCCACTTCCATGTTCTATATAGCCTTGTCCTTTCCCAACATTTCACCATTACTCAAGCTCACTATAGAATGTAAAATCTCTTTTCTACACAATACATTGCCATATTGTATGAAGGAACATAGAACCTCATTTGGCACTATCATGGGGTAACCACCACCAAATGCATATCAAAATGGCATGGTATTTAACCATACATAAATAACAATGAATGACTCTCAATAAAGTGACAATAATATTTGAAACATTGATCATTAAGGGTTGACCTTCATTATCATATCAGGAGTATGCTCATTGTATGACCTGTATATCAAATCGTCATTTACATTTGACCACTATTCAAGAATGAAGAATAATATTTATGTATCTCTTAGAAGAGTAGAGAAAGTAAGACTGTGCAATATCTATTCCATGATGTTTACAGAAAAACTATGTTTTCCCAATAAACACATAAAAATACATTTCAAAACATTTGTTTCACTCTTTACTATTCTCACCTACTTCACACTCATAAACACTTAATAAAAAGTAAAATAAAATAAAAGACAAATCCCTCATGGGGTTATTTGCACCATTATGGAAATTGATAGTACAATTATTAGATTATTAATTTGCTAACTTGAAAGACCACTCAACATTAATTTCACATCAAATTCTAGGAACATCATATTTGAGTGAAAGCATGATATCCTTGAATGTTAAATTTGAGTGTATATCATCAAAAGGAATACTATAATGAATTATTCTATGGATTAATGGAAAATTTAAAAGAACGAAGTCACCGACCCCAAGATAATTGATTTATTACACTTCAAAAAATACCACATTAAATGCCAGCAATAAATATTCATCTTAAAAATTAAGAGAGCACACTAAAATATGTCATGTTTCCTAAATAATGTTTTAGAATACATATATTTTTTGCATATGTGAATTTTAAAATTGATACGGAATGAAGGTTTTATTCTACCACTACATTTTTTTTATTGAAAAATACACTTCCATTAATTTAAAAAATAATATAGTACAATGTTAATCATACAAAAAATGGGTGAAAAAGTCACACCCCAAAAACCACACCAAGCTAAGGAAGACTCAGGAGAAATAAAATTCCAAAAGAGGTCACAACTTGGACAATAAAAAGATGTTGGCCCCTCAATTTTGACCAAGTATTTGTTCTAATTTTAGCATGCAACGTAGAGGGACCATTGTCTATTTTATATGAAAGTACCAGTACTATGTGAGAGAACCATGGCATAAGAAGATCATGGAGTGGGGCTGACATGCATGAAAGTTGAAGGGCACATAAGGACAATGGCATAGGAGACCCAATGTGGGAGGACCTAGTCAAGAGAAAACATGGCACGAGGGACCCAAGACTAGAAGACTCATAACATAAGTGAAATACTAGGGGAGTGTGTGGGAAGTAGAGTGTGAGGGACGTGGGAGTAGTTAAAAGAGTAAATCAAGTAGGACACTTCAACCTCATTGATAAGAGGTTTTGTACCAGCTTGCAAGGAACAAAACACTTCGACATAAATATATAACATAGAGCAAGGATCTAGGACTGCAAAGGACTATGCCTATAGGAATAACGAGTTGTAAGAGCCATGAATCTTAGTCTATTCAAATCTTGTGTGCCATTTGTCATTAGTAGCTGGGAGTATGACACTTGGTTAGGGAAAAACAAGTATAAAAACCCCTATTCTAAGCATTTAAAGGGGAAGAGAGATCACCTTTGGGGTAATATAGATAGTCTTGTATTCAATAAGCTTTCTAATGAGAAATTAGTGTTTATCAGTTTGTATTCTAAACAATGAAATATTCTAAGTATTGTATATTAAAATGTGTTTTATTTTCAAGTCACGAGCTCCTCCCTTTTATAAGTAGTTATTAATGGTAGTCTTGGTTATCATGGTATTTAAATATGAAATATTAGGAATAATAGTAGTATATTTATGGTGTTGACACAAGAGATGAGAAAACATGCATTGTGCTTCAAAGCCTTCAAGAACCAGTCTTTTACTACATTTTTAGGGTGAGTACATGAGACTCATCCTTCATGTGATAGGGCCAATGTGCCAGCTTATTGGGAAAAGGATTCAACACTGATGTATAGATAAAAAATCCCAACATTTTAAATCAAGTGGAGAATAATCATGGGATAATGTTTGAGCACATCACATAAGAGAATATTGAAGAATGGGTTACTAGTGTAGAAGACAAATTTATAGTCTCTTATCTTGAACCAAGGGTTTTTGCATGATAGTGGGTAGAGCAGAATCTCTACAACTGATTATATGAGACTTTATTTTTTGAGGTCCCAATTCTCTTGTAGTCTTGGATTCTATCATTCACTCAAGGACGTTCCAAAAATATTAAAAGAAGGTAGTCTTGGACACTATAACAACAAAGCATATTAGCATGGCTTGGATTTCCCTAGACATGAGCTGTAAATTTTTGGTGGAAAGGCGTTCGAAATAGTTACATTTTGGAATACATGGTAACTACTTATTCATGTCATGAGGAATTGAAGTTCCATTTTATACGAGAATCAAGGGGACATTATCTTTAATTATTTTCCTTTTATATTAAGAAGCTAATTATTGATCTTGGGTTGGAAAAAATACCCATGGAAGGCTAAAATCTCTTATGCATGAGGTGTTGGAAGCTATCCTCTATGTTGAAGCAGTAAAAAACATGTATACTGGGATTAGTCCCTTTATGGAGGCAAAAAAAGCATCCATGACATCTCAGATTAAAAATTTGATGGTAAACACTGCACATGAGATACACAGTGGTATTTGGTGTACTGAATGTGAGATTGAAGGGCATACAAGGAAAAATTGCCTATGTAAGAACATCTACAAAGTACTGAAACAAACCTGTGAGATTAGTCATGAAGAAGATGATGTTCATTCTTGTCCACTATTGTAATGGGTTACAAACACAAAGGTATTTGAGTATTGTAATATTTTTGATGCTTACACACATGACACTAATGATTTTTTATTGATTAATGATATTCATGAAGCTCAAGCATGTGACACATGACAAAATTCTATTGCCAATACTCAAGACAATGGTGGCTATCGAGGGTGAGGGAAAGGATGAGGGTGAGGTGGTGGTTGGTTCCCACCAAGAACCTATTATAAATGTGGTTCATCAGACCAATATCAAAGATATTTCCCAGAGTATCCAACCTATGAATTTTTTAAAAAATAACATCAACTAGAAGAATGCTCTGATCTATATACAATCGTCACTAAGGATTAAAATGAAAAGGGTGTCAATATGATTCACATAGATAGACCACAATGACATGCATGAAAAACCATCCCCATAGTGAAACAAGTGAACATACCACTTGTAGTGGAGGTCAAATTCAATCCATAACAAAATTAGTTAATAAGGTACATACGGAAGAACCATAGGCAAGGAAGTACCCTAATGCACAATAGGAAAAGGATGTCCTTTGTTATATAATGGATCTTGTGTGAGAGATATAAGTTAAGATTCAATACCTCAAGGACATGGATGTCACATAGTGCATCGTAGTATAAAAAGAATCTAAACTTCTTATGGTATGGGATGATTTTCAAGAACTATACAAATGTATGCTTGATGAAGACATCATTCCCTAGCTTAGATCTTGTTGTAAAGGTCAAGCATGCCTACCAAACAAATTTCACCATAACCTCAGTCGATAAAGCAAAGATCACTATTTAAGTCATGCTTAACATCAGGAAAGTTTTAGTTCCTATTCCTTGAAAGATGGAGAGATATTAGTTAATGCAACAATCAATGGATGGGTAATCTAGGATATTATAGTAGATACTAACATGGAGGTGAATGTTTTCACTAAATATGTTTAGTGAAGGATGTCTAGTCAAGCCCCATAACCCTCTCCTAACATCCTATTCATGGTGAATAAGACTCAAATGCATCTTATTAGAGTCCTAAAAAATTCCACCATTGATATACTTGGGGTTCCCTTCAAAATAGATTTTGAGGTTTTGGATTTGGCCAAAGCTGATGACTATCCATCCTTACTGGGAAGGCCCTAGTGCTACAAAAATCATGTAGATTTGAGATTTAAAACCAATACATTAGCTTTGAGAATCCTGATTAGCATGTGGTAATACCCTTAGACAAAACACAGGGACCACCCTATATTGAGCCCTTGAGTACTGATGAAGACATCAACATTTTATATAATGTGACTACTCAAAATGATGAATAACATGATCTAATGCTGATGGTATTCTTTGGTAGATAGACAACTAGTCTATCTCAAATACTACAAGTAATTCTTGTAACTTTGGGTCCATGGTGACTATGATCTAATCAAAATATTATGCAACACTATAAATAGAGGAGAAAGTATCCTATGTCATCTCCCTAAATGCCACAAATTTGTGTACCTCATGGGTTTAGAAATAAGAGGGTCACTAGAGGGACCACCACTGGAGAGACAAGAGGATGATTCATGGTTTCAAGGACAAATATAGGTACGTGACTTTGTCCAGTTCTTAAAAGAGTTATATGATATAAAAAATGATCAGATGCGGTCTTTAGATCCCATTTTTGATGGTACCACTACTAGATTGTGGTAAACTGATAAAGAGTGCCTTTTATATTAGGATCAAGTGTGAGCTTATCTACATCATAGATTTCACCATGATAATAAGATTAGTGGCATGCTTAGCTATAGTGGCATGAAAGCACCTGAACCTCATATTGAAGCTTGTGAGATAATATGGTAGGCTAATGAAACATTCTTAGTAGATTACCTCTAGGTTCATGCATTCTATGAGACTTTGCATGCTTGGGCATGGGCTTGGTATATTAATGAAGAAAGACACATGGGTACTAGATTCTAGTAGTTATTGAAGGAAAACATGATGTCAACACTTTCTTATTTTTCACCAAGGATGGAATTATTCCTCACCCTTCAAACCATGTGTGAAGAAATCATTAGAGATCCAAGTCCCATCAAACACTAGTTGCACCTTATTCATTAGGAACCTAAAACACCATTACATTTATTTACTGAGCCTACACCATCAACATTTCCTAATGAAGAACCTGTTAAAGAGATCTGCTTGGGAAATCAAAAACTTGTATTTCAAGTAGATGAAGGTGAGGGGTCCATTTCACTCAACCCTATGAATAACAATCTATGAGTCCCTACAAGTACTAGTTCATGAACTGTTTGGGACACAAGCTCTCCAATAGACAACCCTTATCACAAGCCCATTCAAACTATTCAACTTAACATTGGCATGATTCAAGAGCCTAAGATGGATACAATTGGAAATTATAAGATTGAGATACAAATATCATAGATTTGTGAGTTACTAAAAGAATATCAAGATGTATTTTTCAGGAATTATAGATAAATGAAAGGAATTCACCTATCTTTAAGGAAGATGCACATAAAGTTGATTGATGACACTCACCCATGAATAAATGTCCATACAGGATGAATCCTAACCTCTAAGCATGTTTAAAAGAGGAGATTGATATCATGCTCCACATCAGAGTAATTACTATTGATGAATCTGATTAGGTAAGTCCCATGGTAATCAGTATCAAAAAGGATGGGTGTATTTGAATCTATGTGGACTACCATGTTTTAAATGCATCCTATGTGACAGATCCTTTTTCAAAACCATTCATGGAGGAAATCCTAGAATGTGTTTCTAGTTGTGAGGTATACTCTTTTACTAACAAGT
Organism: Torreya grandis; assembly: GCA_037957365.1. Classification (NCBI taxonomy): domain Eukaryota; kingdom Viridiplantae; phylum Streptophyta; class Pinopsida; order Cupressales; family Taxaceae; genus Torreya; species Torreya grandis. The sequence continues at coordinate 348,690 of JARHVA010005501.1, read as the reverse complement.
TCTCATGGTACCACCAAGTCTAGATAGTTGAGGAAGATCGATCCAAGACTATTGTTTCTACTAAATAGGGATATTTTTCCTATAACACAATGCCTTTTGGGTTGAAAAATTCCCTGACATTATTCTCATAGATACCAGTTCAAGCTTTCAAATATTTTATCTATAAGTTTTTCCAAGTCTACTTAGACAACTAAATGGTATACAGGTTGATCAAGGACAAGTGTGCCAATCTGAGGCTCATGCTTGAGTGATGTTGAGTGTTGTAAATTTCCCTAAATTTGAAGAAATTCCCATTTGTGACACCATTTGGTGTACTCCTTAGACATATCATTTGTAAGGAGAGAGTCTTAGTAGATCCAACTAAGGTCTCCATAATTCTCCATCTATCAGTGCCCAAAACTTAGCATGAGGTACGTGCCTTCCTAGGACACACAAGCTACTAAAAAAAGCTCATTCAAGGTTATGCCAAGATCATCACACCCTTGAAATAGCTTCTAAATCACAGTGAATAATTTATATGGATTAATTATTACAAAAGAGCCTTCAAAACACTCAAAAAAGGTTAGTTATAGCTCTTATCTTATAATTTACTAATTGGACAAAACCCTTTCATGTCCATGTTGATGCATCTAGGACAATAGTTGGTGCAATACTCACACAACTAGGTGAGGGAAACTTAGACCATCCAATCTATTTTACCAGTAAGAAACTTATATCGATCGATAATAACTATACCACCACTGAGCATGAAACCTTGTCTATGGTTTATGCTCAACAAAATTTAGATAGTACATTTTGGTCAATCCATTTATATTCTACACTGACAATGAAGCTTTAAAGTATCTCATCAATAAGCCAGTTCTCCATGGAAGAATTTACCACTAGATTGTTCTCTTCTAATAATTCTAGTTTTTCATAGTAGTAAAGCCCATGAAGACCAACTGTGGACCCGATCATTTATCTCAAATTGAAAATGGAGAACCTCCACATTCCATATAATATGATATTCCTAATGTATAGAATTTTAGAGTTACATGGGTACCTAAAGAGCTAGAGGATATTAAGGCATTCATCAATGTTGGCTCTGAACCTAACTCTTTGTCTTCATAAGATAAAAAGCAACTTGAAGTGTATGCCATACATTATTAGATCATATCATGTGATCTATACAAAATAAACCATGATGAGGTACTTTACCACTGTGTAATGCAACATGAGTACCCTAAAGTGATCCAAGAAGTACATGAAGGTATTGCTAGAGGGAATTACATTAGATAGGCTACTGTGCATAAGGTGTTACTCATTGGACTTTGGTGGCCACCTTTATTCAAAGATGTAAAGGATTATGTTAGGTAATGTAATGTCTACCAACACATAAGAAAACCTAACAGAAGGGATGCTATGTCATTGTGACATATTCCTTCTCAAGAACCATTTTAAAAATGGCCTATTTACTTTGTAGGGCTCATCACATTAGTAGGATGATGAATGGTCTCCTAGTACATAATTATAGTAACCAACTACCTAATGCACTAGGCTGATGTAGCACCAACAAAATATTTTATTACAATAACTACCACATGATTCATCTGAGAAAACATTAGAACATGATTTGGATGCTTACTAAGCTTACCAAGTGATCATGGAACCCACTTCCTAAATGAGTCAATTCAAATCTTATTGGCCAAATTCATGATCACACACCACAAGACAAAACCATACCACCCACAGGCCAATGGAATAGTTGAAGCCCTTACAAATATCCTCAGTATCACTTTGATAAAAAATTGTAATGTTGGTCTAACTGATTGTGATGATAGGGTATCTATAGTAATTTGTGCATATTGGACCACATACAATCACCTCAATAAAAATACACCATTCAACCTAGTATATGGAAAGGAAGTGATCATGCCAGTGGAGTTCCTAGTTCAGTCTCTTCGGATAGCGCATATAAGAAACCTTGATAATGAAACCTCTTTGAAATCTCAGCTTGATGACTTGATGAAACTAGATGAGGCTTAGTTCCTTTCCAATTAGAGTTAGGATATTAGAAAATGTAAATATAAATCATAGCATGATCTCCATCTAATGAATAAAGTATTTTCTCTAGGCATGAAAGATCTACTATATAATTTCAAGTTTGCCCACCACTCTGGGAAGTTCCACACCCATTGGAATGGACCATTTACATTTTATATCATTTGACCTACTAGAGCTTGCTCGATAAAGAGATTAGATGGCCTATTCCTCCCAAGACACTATAATTGGAGTTGGCTTCAACCATATCATGATTATGTTTAAGTTTATGTTGTAATTAATAAGGCTTAAGGTCATTAGGTTAGGATTTAATTACTTTCAATAAAAAACACTGCCCTTAAGTCTAATGACTCTTTCATGTAATTTTTGGTTCCTTTACTTTGTTTGTTTTCATGGAGGGTCATTAACCCTTTTTTAGTGTGGGGTAAGGCATATGCATATGCATACAAGACATGACATGTGGGCATGCAAGTTCTAAAGGTGTAAGAGTCATATATGCCACACAAGTGATTAAGGGTGAGTGAGTCATTAAATGCACTATGAAAGTGTTTTGAAAGGTTCCTACCATTTGGGTGACAGCTATCTTCCACTTCATAAGAAAGGTGGGATAATTTTCATCCACTCCCAAGAAAGGCGTGGGAAGGAATGGACTATTAATGCAACAAGTTTAGTCATAACAGCAAGCATGTGAGTGGAATGATGGGACAACTTTTTTAAAACACTAAATACTTGATGCAAGATTCAAAATGCAAAGACCATTAAAAAATATTTATTTATGGCTAGAGATCACAAGGAGCTGAAGGAAATTAGTGAGGTAAAAATCTTGGAGGACCTTTAAATAAATGAGCTAAACTCATTTTACACTTTACCTTTCTATAATTTTCAAGTGCTTAGTGAACTAGAGTTGATAAAGATACGATGGTGGTTTACAAGTCAAGAAGAGAGGTTTTAAGTCTAGACTGGTGATGAGTGGAGATGGTTAAAGTTACAGGTTATAGGTCCACCAATATTATAGCATGAAGCTTGAAGAGATGAAAGAAGTGCTACCAAAATGTATTCATTTAGGAATGTGTGACAACTATAAGTTAACCTTCAAGTTCCATAGAAGGTAATGTAACCAAAGAAAAAGGCTAAGAGAATTGAGAAGCTTCCAGCCATACTAGAGGAAGAAGAGGTGAGTAGAGGAGCTTAGTTTCCTATAAGAGAGGAGCCTTTAGAAAACCAAGAAGAGACATCAGAAGAAGTGCATTGCATGGGAGTTCTAAGAGAGAGCATAGAAGAAGCTAGGATGGTGAAAAAGAGAAAGTAGGCATAGGCCTCTTCATCATAGACCGCTTCAGCATCTCCCCCTCACTCCCTTTACATAGAAGATATGAAATACCTAGAGTCGATATTACGCATGGATAACTGGGTCTCCAAGGTGTCAACTATAAATATATTTGATTATAACCACCACCAACTAGGGAATGATGTGGAATTGTATAATTATTATCAAGTCTAGATCACCAACACTAGAAATCAAGTGGTCTATGACCTTTTAATCAAGAACCAACTAGATAGAGTTGGCTTATTCCAACTATTTGAGTTTCCATACTTTGGAAATTCTATTGAGGTGGTTTAATTCCTCCTCTCACTTGTCTATGAGGACTACATCCACTTCAAGGGATGAAACATGAAAATTACCACATAGAGGATTAGAAAGGTTATAGAACTTTAGTGCTCAAGAATGAATGTCCTTGGTGACTTGGCAGACATGAAACAGGGTCAACAGACCACCATCATACTCATGTACCAAAAATAAGGACATGCAATGCACATATGGAACCTATAGGATCCTCCCCTTAGAGATGCAATGTAGATCATTTCTACCAAGGTTGGAGGGACTAGTTGATGGAAGGAGGTGGATATGGCCCACCTACACATTGCACACCAAGTCACTTAGGGCACACAACATAATTGTGTTCTATATTTTTCCCATAAAATCATGAAGGATGTAGAGAAAGTACACAAAATTACCATGTCCAAGTTTGTGTGGGGAGCAATTTTGTTATTTCTAGTGTTTGATGAGATTGGGGTCCCTGACTATAGCATAGGTACATTAAAGTGGGCATACCCCCACTCACAAATCTCTAGCTAAGTGCCTCAAGACCCTCACCTATCCCCAACACATTACCCCATCTTACAAAGTGAATATGAGGTATCGGTTTGATGAAATAAAGGTGGATTTTAGCAATGAATAATACATCCCTAATGATTTGCCCCCTTGACCACAAATCAAGTAGAATTCATAGTGAAGAAACAATACTCCTTGGTATACATTTGAGTGAACCTTTTGGGAGAAATGTTGGCATGGATCAACTACCATATGAATTCTCTATATGCTACTTCATTGATTCTATTAATCAAATCTATGATGCATAGCTAATTAGTTTGCACATCAAATGGATCGATGTAGAGCACCACACCCTCTATAAAATGTTTGTATATCCTAGAAAAAAGGCTTATATGGAGAGGGGAGAAATGAGCTTAACCACCATCAAGGTTAAGGATATCTTGGTTGGGGAATAGGTAGACAAATTTTTCTATATGTTACACCCTAACTAATAAACTCAAGATGGAGACCCCAAGGAAAGGCTCCCTTAGGCACCATATTTATGAAGAAAACATCCAAAACCAAGTCCCAGCTCAAGTAGGTAAAAGGCCCTTTTGAAATGATAAAGGATGATGGAACCACATCCATCCCAACCCACTACTTCTTGACCATCTGGACTAAATCTACCTCCACCTTTCCCTTCATTGTCTCCACCTCATCCTTCACCTTTACCACCTAGACCATCTACGTATCCATATCACATTTCATCACCACCTGCTTCACCTTCCCCTACTCATTCCACTCCATCTCACTCACCTATACTGAATCCATCTTCACCTCCTCCATCACCTTCACTTCCATGGCCACCTTCACCTCCACCTTCTCCAAAAAACACCACTAGATCAACACCACAATACCCTCCAAGTTAAGAGCCCCAAAGGGACCCCTATTAGGAACAAATTCATAATTTGGTATCAAACTAAGAGAAGACTCCATCCCTAGTGAAAGAGGTCCCATATAGTGATCAAATCAATATTAATGCAATGGGAGTGAATGGGACAACCTCACAAATCCATTAAGAAGTTAAACTTAAGTGAGACCCAAAAAGGGGAAAGAGGCCAATTGAGGGAGAACATGAAAACCAAAGGTTGTCCACTTTGCATGAATGATACTAGTTTAATGTAGTGGATAAGAGCCTCTATTTTTGGAACCATTTCCACCCCAAGAACATAACCCCAAAAATAAGGAAGCAGTTGTCCTTCCTTTTGGAAATGTATAGTGAAGAACCATAGTTTGATATTCCTTTAGACTGTATTTTTTGGCCCATATGCTGTAGGTTTACCAGATCTCATGAATAATGATCCACAATAGCTTTTTCCAATAATTAAGAGTCTCATATTTTTGAAAATAGCCATGGAGATGACGCATCAAAACACTTCGTTAGATTCAAACACGTGCACAAATAAAAGAAAACATGACCAAGTAGTAGAGATGTACAATAAAGTGGTGGCAGAGAATCAGGTGCTAGTCAAGGAAGTGGCCTCCTTAAAGCAACAAATCCAAGGATACATCGAGACTAAAATAAGGGTTTTAAACCTATGTAAAACTATTTTTAAAGAGGATCCAATAGTATCAAATGGTGTACTACTGGATGGAAATACCATCAAGAAATTGGAGACATTGGTTGAGCTATTACTCAAAAGAAATAAGGAGCACCTAATTCCCAAAGATGAGGCCAAATAAACCCTTGAACAATTCACTATGGATGTAGACATTTGTAGGAGCACCATGGAGAGGGTTAGGGAGGTTATCCCCATTTTGGATGGAATTTTTGCACACCTGGCACATCTAAATAAAATAATCAAAGCTTGGGTCCATGACGAGGAGATCCTAATGCAGCAAGTGGCTAATGCTATGTTATTAATAAAATATCACATCATGTGAATAGAGGCATTCAAAGACATAGAAATAATGGAATAATCAATAAATAATAATCATCAACAAATAAATGCTAGTTTTGTAATTTTTTGAGGGTAGATTGACAAGGAACTTTCTTAGATAGAAGAAATCTAGAAGGAAGACACCATAGCCTTAGATGAAAATATGAAGAAGACTGAGACTCCCACTTATCCTGAGGAGTTGAAAGAATAAAAGGAAGCCATTAAAGGAATAACTACTAAAGTTCTTGATGCATTATCCCATTGGGATGGGCTGAAGAAAGAACTCGAGTAGAAGGGGCTTGAGTTCTTAGAAGATGCCAGTATGGCTTAGTCTAGGACAGATTAAGAGCTTCGTGTGGGGTGATGTTGGCCCCTTAATTTTGATCAAATATTTGTTCAATTTTAGTGCACAATAGAGAGGTACCATTTTCCATTTTGTATGCAAGTACTAGTATGGTGTAGGAGAACCATAACATGGGAGGATCATGTCATGGGACTGACAGGCATGAAAGTTGAAAGGTACAAAAGGATAATGGCATAAGAAACCTAGCATGGGAGGACCCAGTCAAAAGAAAACATAGCATGAGGGATCCGAGACTAGAGGAATCATAACAAAAGAAAAAAACTAGTGGAGCACATGGGAAGTAGAGTGCAAAGGACATGTGAGTAGTTAGAAGAGTAAATCAAGTAGGACACTTTGATGCCATTGATCAAAGGATTTTTAATAGCTTGTGAGGAACATAACACTTGGACATAAATATATAGCATAGAGAGAGGATCTAGGGGTACAAAAACCCATGTTTATAAGAAAAACTAGTTGTAAGAGCCATGGCTCTCAGTTTGTTGAGAGCTCATGTGCCGTTTTTCATTATGACACTTGGTTAGGGTAAAATAAGTATAAAAACCACTATTGTAAGCATTCAAATGGGAAGAGAGATGACCTTTAGATCAATATAGATAGTCTTGTATTCAATAATCATTCTAATGAGAACTCAGTGTTTATTAGTTTGTATTTTATATAATGAAATATTCTAAGTATTATATGTTGAAATGTGTTTTATTTTCAAGTCACGAGTTCCTCCCTTTTATAACTAGTTAGTAATGGTAGTCCTAGTTATTGTGGTAATTAATTTTTGAATATTAGGAATAATAGTAGTATATCTATGGAGTTGACACAAGAGAAAAAAACATGCATTGTGCTTTAAAGCCTTTGAGAATATATCTTTTGTTGTGCTTTTTGGGTGAGCATGTGAGACTCATCCCTCACATGATAGGGCTGGCATGCTAGCTTATTGGGAAGAGACTTCAGTACTGATGTAGAGATAAAGAAAGCCCAACACCACATTTAAACTAACTTAAATGCACATCAATCAAAAAAGGGAATGAAATAATACAAATAACAAGAAGATAACTAAGCATCAACTACAAACATGGTGGGTAATAGAGGAGGTAGAGGCATAGGGTCTTGAGGTGTCCATCCCCAACCTTCTTGTGTTAGGGGATCTTTATCAATTGGGAGGAGGTACCATCCATTAGCCTACTAATTAACATCAGAATCATGTTGCACTTGAGAATCTTAGCAAGAAAGAGAGATGGTCAATGCCAACCATGGGAATTTATCTTGTGGAGGGGGTCTCCACCTCCCCACCTCACCTATAATCTCTATGTTTCCACTATCATATCCTTAGGGAGGATATGGCCAATGAGAGCAAAGAGAAAAGCTCTTCCAACTTCTAAACCTTCAACTAAGAAAGTGGTGGTACCTCTCCCATGCCCATGACCCCCAAGGGGGAGTAGTGAGGAGGGGGATCAATAGTCTTATGAATAACTACACAAGGATAATTCCCCTAATGGTCTAAGAGGAGCTGCAAATGGTGAAGCTTGAGTCATACATTATATTTTTTACTTTGTATCTAAAGGGTAACATATCAGTCAAACAACTTTATTAGTTATAGAATTTGTTTCCATAGCTTCATTATTATAACACCCTTGATTTCTATATTTCCATATATGAAACAAAATATTAGTACATAAACTCTAGCAAAATATGTTATATCTTGCAGGCAATAGGTTGGAGTCTCCTAGGAGAGACATTTTCCAAATGAACATTTCAATATTGAAGTGTTTGAAAAGGTTATGAACCTATCTCCAAGTTGATTGGGCATGAGGGAAAAACCAAAAGAGATGTTTGATAGTTTTTGGGTGATGATAAGCTATGCAAGTGACATTTAAAACCCACATGTGCTTGATCCTATTCCCCATAGGTAGAGCTAGGTAGAGGATACACCAAAGGAAATGGGATTTTTTTGGCCCAATACATGTCACTGAGATATTATCAAATTTCTGAGCCAAACCCAATGGAGATATTGGAAAGACCATCAGTGATTGAGGGCATCAACATCAATATGATGATGTGACATAAAATTGTAACCCAACTAAGGATAATAGTGACAAAATGGTGTGGCTATGGGCCAAAACCAATCCTTCCACCACAACATAAGAGAGAAAAATCCAATCTTGTGCAAGTATTCATTAAGCATGAAACTCTAGAATTTTGAAAAGGATTATGCATCTTCTTTATTAAGATGATACTTGGATTTTAGCATAGGGAAAAGAATCTAATACCAAGAGTAATTAAACAATAGATCACTAACCATGAGAATACCTTTCTTAAACAACCTCATGTTTTTTATCTTTTGGACCATGGTAAAGGGTACATTATGGAAATTCAACTAGGGAGACCACTATAATGACTAAAATTTTAGAGAAAGACTATTTTGAAACACACCCTACCCAAATGAGTTTGGGTTTTTTATTTTCCCAAGACTTCCAAATACTTTACATGAAAAGTGTGCCCCTTACGTTAACTATCACCAGTGAGATAAGTACGTTGTGAAATCCAATTCCTTGCCAGGATATTTTGCCAAGTAGGAAACCTTGAGAGATGTAGTGCCTCAAAAAAAATTTCAATGATTCATCCCCTTTCAAGATTATAATAATTCATGCAACCTTTAGAGTGAGTCTCATAATGTTGAAGTCTATGAGTCCCAACCCATTAGATTCTTTAGGAAAATAATAGATAGCCTAAGAGACTCTATGAAAACTTTAGTGCACCTTAGAATTAGCCTAGAGAACATCTCGAAGAAGATTTTTAAGCTTTGGATAATTCACTGGAGGCAACCCAACAAGATGAATAATACACATGAGTAGTAGTGAGCACTTTAGAACAAATCTGGAATTTCTCTGCTAAAGTTAAAGGCTTAATGATCCAAAAAGATATTTTTTCTCAACTATTTGAACCACATAAGACCAAAATTCTATAGGAGAGGCTTTGAAATATAATGGAATGCCTAAGAATTTAAATTGGACTTCCAGAAGGAGCAATTACCAAATATAATGGAATGCCAAGGATGTTTGGGTGATAAGGATTGGTAATAGCACTAAGTCTTATGCCATTGAATATAAGACCTAGATTGAAGACAAAAGATATATAAACATTCCATGGCATTCTTGATAATGTATTCATCCTCTTACAAAGTGAGGAAAAAGTCATTATCAAAATTTCCATTAGTTAATTGGTGATTTGAATTAGGAAGAGAGATCCCTTTGACCAAACCCTTGGAAGCATAACTATCCAACAAATAACTAAATCCTTCTATAACCAAAACATAAAGTGAGGAATAAAGTGCTTGATCCTATAAAATAGATCTGTGGGTCTCAAAGTGTTGATATTGTGAGCCATTGATGGTAATTTATGCCCTAACATCTTGAAATAATATATTGATGGTGTGAACAAAATTGGGACCAAACCCTAGAGCCTAAAGCATAAATATGATAAAAGGCCATACAATTCGATCATAAGCTTTAACAAAATAAATCTTGATGAAAAATGCCTTCTAGTTAGATATTCTATCCCATTCCATACATTCCTAGATAGTAATAACTCATCCAAAATATATTTATGCTAAATAAAGCTTGTTTGATCATTTTGCATAATTAAAGAAAGTAAGCATTTGATTCTGAGAGCTAATACTTTAGATATAATTTTTTTAAAAATGTTGAGAAAAGTGATAGGTCTCAAGCTAGTAATTACCTTAGGTCCCCTATCATGGGAATGAATTTTATGTTTCCTTGATTGATCAGATGACCTAAATAATTGGTCAAGATAGATTCAAAATAGACTTTATGAATATTAGGCCCAATTGTATCTTAAAGGGTTTGATAAAATTTTTAGACAAATCCATCAATACTTGTAACTTTATCATAGGTCATCTACATAAAAGCTTCCTTCATTTCATTTATATTGAGAGGTATATCACAATAAATTATTTATTCTTTTGAGATCTTACATGGGACCAAAACAAGGCATTAAGAGAGGGAAACTTCATGAACAAAAGAATAAGGTTATGCCACAAATACACCATGGTAGTGATGAAAAAAGGATTAGAGGATATCAAGTAATTTGACAAGTTTATCTAAAGCACCTCTAAGCATCTTTTCTTGATTGAAAGAAAGTAAAAAAAATCTTTGGTCACTTTGTCTCCTACCTTCAACCAATGCATTTGTGATCAGAGTTGAGATCTTCTTACCTTATAAGCCTCAGTAACCTAGAGTTTATGTTTACACATGGCAACTTGAGTTTACAAATGAGGGTTTAAAGGTACACCTTTTAATTATTGTGAAACCCTAAGTTATTAACAATTTGTATCATTATGAATGTGTTACTTCAAGAGATCAGCTTGATCAACATAAATATGGATGAAATAAGTGGTACGAGCTATAGCATCAAACCACCACTCAACCTAGCTAGTGTCCCATGTCATTTTAGGAGCTAGGTTCCAAATCCTAATGATATGTTCAATAATTTGATCATTCTTGGGATGGGTAGTGTTTAAGTAAAATAAAGAACCCTTGGGTTTAAACTAAGGAGAGGTCCATTCTACATAGAATCAATGGGATGATGGTTAGATAAGAAAGAGTATGGAATCATAGACATAGGTTGGCCATGAACATGAGTGAAGAAATAATATCTTTTTCATTAAGCAAGGCATGGTTAAGATGTTTAATAACTCAATCTTCTCCTTGACATAAATTTTACCATGTGAACCACAAAGAATTATAATCTCTCCTAAACTATGAAGATTTGGGTGAAAAATCCCAAGTTTATTTAACATGTAAAACCAAGCTTCATGTTCTCTTACACACCATACCATGGGAAGATGACCTTATTTATCTTTTAGAGATTCAATCATGTTGAAGTCAATATAAATAATCCAATGCACATTTATAAGGGAATCAACCAACCATATCCAAATCAAGGTGCATTTCAAAGAATCATTAGAGGCAGACAAGTTGACAAGGCCAATTATGTGATTACTAATGTAAAAAAGAGTTCAAACCACCTAGTGTGTACTATCAAAACCTAAGGTAATGATATTTTGGGATAGGTTAGGTTCTAGAAGTGTGATAACTCCCCCACAACTAGGGTTATGATAGGTTTCCTAATAAAGTGTATGCATTTAAATTTGCCTGCTTTATTAAATGTCACTAATATCACTATTAGTTGACACTAATTTTACTTATCTAATTTATCCCCTCTAATCCTATCTTAATATCCACCTTTCTTAGTCTTTTATCTAATATCCCCATTTCTAATCATTCACTAACCTTATTCTATCCCACTTCATCATTAATTCATTTAAAATATCCCTTAATCTTATCCTAATCTATCTTATTCATTATTTTGGAATTTTAAATTTCCATGACCCACCTAACCATCTAATAAGCCTATTTCTAAACTCTCATACACCCCTAGTCCCTAATTATCCATCTAATCCCTTTATAATCCCCCATCTAATCATCATTAAACCCTAAGAAGGATTATAGAACTCTCCAAATCTAGAACTGTCTCTATTCTCACCCCTCCTCTATAGAAGCATCTAAATCTAGAGGCTTCCAAGGAATTTTAAATTCTTTTTAATCCTCAACCCTTGATCTCCTTCATCTAACATCAAATCTCCACCAATGATATTTCCCTCCTATTTAAACAAACTCCATTTCTCCATGGAAGGCCATCTTATTAATGCATAACCAATCCATTTTGAAGTAATCATTGAATCATCCAATCCTTCATAAACAATCCATCATAATGTCTAATTTGAGTCTAAGTCTAAGTCTAGGTTTATTAATGTTGACATTCATAGTTGGTTCAAGATAAGCAAAACTTTGTGAATTTAATAGTGGTTATAAGAAATTATTTATTTGATTAGTTATATACTAATCAATTTAAGGTAAGTCATAGCTTTGATTACCAACTTGCAGGTGATGCATACCCATCAACCTAGTTCAAGGGATATTCATAAAGAAAATGAGACTAGAAATAATGCAGGTATGACATGGATGCCTAAGGTGAAATGTGGTGGAGTTTCCTCAGATTCAAGCTACTTCACCCTCTTGACGTTGATGTCAATGGTTCTATTCCAGTGCCAAGTTTTTTATTTTAAGTCTCTTATGGCCTTCTGTCACATTGCCAACATACCTAATAAATATAGATTATAAAATAATAATAAATGATTCTACACCTTTTTTGAATCGTAAAATTATATGGTCAATAAGTGCTTGATAAGACCATTGCATATAATCTCATATGCTTTAAGATATTTTTGGTAGATAAAAGTGAGATTAAAAATAAAAATAAAAATAAACCCAACTAGTCTAGTTGTCTCATTATTAGTCATAGTAATCACTAAATATACTTAAGGTGTAACAATATATTTATGGATGTTAAATAATCTTTGTTTAGCCTTACATAGCATATAATAGGGTTTTAATTTTTTCCAAGTCTAATAATTGATAAAAATTATTAGTTATGTTCTTTATTTTCTTATTTCATTATATGTCATTAAAATTTTTATAGTCTATCATAGTAATTTATCGAAAATAGAAGATTGTATATAATAGGGTAACTTAAAAGTTTGCTTATTAAAGCTCAAATCAGACTACTAATGTCATTTTTTGTAGGATCACTTGTCTATTATCATCATTCTTGAAGAATTATCCATTAGGTATTTTGAATCAAAAATGACTAACCCTTTGTTTACCTCAAATAAATCTTCTTTTTGAGTGCATTCCATTTTTAAATTTTTTTATGATTTTTGAGTCATTCCAAGCCTCTTGTAAGTCCAAAATTACCTTGGGTATTAGGGGATCCTCCCCTTGACCCTATCCCTTACCCCTATCTTGTAACATGATAGGGAGCATTCCTGGGGAACTACCCCCAAACCCCATAAGGGGAAATGCCCCTTGACCCCAATTAGGGATGCCATCCCCAGACCCCTACATCATGGCCTGCTCAACCCAAAGGAATTGGAGATCCAAATCATGGTTTTCTTAGGCTATTTTTATTAAGGCATATTGGACTAACATCTTGTTTCTTGCAAGGGTGAACCTAGAAGTTATTTTTTTATCTAACATATTATTTTATAGGTCATATTTTGGTCTAAAATAATTTGTCTTTAAGGTTTCCCATCAAGATCATGAATCAAACTACTAATCAATTTAATTGTAGGTTTTATATTTATAATTTCCAATCAAACTACCAACCATTTTCTTGTAGGCCACCTATAAAAGACCCCTTGTGGCATTTTGAAAATCATTTTTGAATCATTTTAATCATCTTGTATATATGTATTCATTTTGTCTTGTATATTATTTTCTTTTGTAAATATATCACATCTTAATATTAATCAACTAATTCATCCTTTTGTATACTTGTTTATTACCTAGGGATTACAGTGGTGTATGATCTCCTCCTTGCATCTTTGCAATGATTCCTAGAGGATCAAAAATGACCTATAAACCCTCCTCTTCTTTTTCTTTTCTAGAGGTTGGTGATGTGTATTTCACCACCATGCACTAGACAATTTTTTTCGTTTTGATGGAGTCTAAATATTAGGAGAGTTGTCATTAGACACCTAAGTAAAATTAACCATAAAGGGTTATATGGAGTTAGGGGTAATTAAGATCCAATAGATAGGGTGGTCAAACAACATACTATACATACTTGGGCTCCATTATACCTTCACGTATATAGGGGATGCAACTAAAAAGCCTTGTGTAAACCTAGCTTAGGAGCCTTTGGTAATAATAGGTGTACTAATGCCAGAGTCACTATCAACTCCTAAGTAGCCATCATATGCAAATGGGGTTGAGAGGGTTTGGTCAATTTCATAATGGATCGCTAACCTATAGCCTTATGCACAAAGTCATTTGATTGTGTAGGCATTGTGTTACACTCCCTTATTAGTTTAATAATTTAAGAATTTTTTATTGGGTGTGTTTTTTGAGTGTTGTATTAGACCCATGCTATTTGTGAGCCAAGTCAGCTTTATACCCCAAACTTATACATGCCTATGTAGGTCTTTACATACATCATCATTCTATCATCTTGTACATATTATCTTTGTATATCCTTTCCATTATCCCATCCCATATCTCATATTATCTTTAACCCATCCTAGTCTAGTCATATCTACTCATCATTGATCATCTCCCATCACTTACATGTCTTAATCTCATTTTACACATCTTCATATCAAAAATATATTATACATATTATCCTTTTACATCCTCTAGCTTGTCCTATCCCATCCCATCTCCTATCTTATTTTCATCCCATCTTAGTCATATCCACCCATGATTGAACATATCCTTACCTCACTATCATTTTCCACATATCATCATCCTCTTATACATACTTTGTTATCTTGTACATCCTTGTCATCCTCCTTTTGCATATATATCCTCATCTTGTATATCCTTGTCTTGTCATTCTCTTATATCCCATCCCATCTCCTATCTTGACTCCAACTCGTCCTTGTCATATCATATTTTTATATGCATTTAATAATTTACTTGCACATGTCAATGTGGTGTGCCACATAAACATAGATGGATAAACTTTTGATATTTATTTACTATTGAATACTGATATCATTATGAAAATAAATGAATACATTTTAAAGATGATTATTATAATGCATTATACTATCATGAGACTTAGAATGGTTAATGATGTGCACACATGTCTAACATAAAATTTGACATTGAGTTATGCAAAGAAAGTAAACATATTTGTAAGTGTCGCAAGGATGTGTTAATTCCTTAACTAATAAGTAATGTAATGTTAAGGCATTAACGCATACCTGCATCACTTGCAAATATGTTTGCTTGTCTTGCACAACTCAATGTCAAATTTTATGTTAGATCTATTAACGGGTCTCATCTTAGTGTGTGTTTGAAACATAGGTTACTTTGAATGTACAAAAAGGGAGGGTACTATTAAGGAGAGTTAGAATATATATTTATAGTTGTTAATTGTTAATGAGTCTCATCTTAGTGTGTGTTTGAAGCATAAGTTACTCTAGCTATATAGAGAGGGAGGGTATCATCAAGGAGAGTTAAAATAGATAATGTCTCAGAAAACAAGAAAGATGATGTGTCGATTAAGTGAACCAAACATGCCATAAGGATTACATAGATGGATTCACTGTAGTGCTTACCTCTTAACCAACCCTCTTTCAGTATGATAACTTATTAAGCTAAATTAATAATTTTACACATTTTATTTTCTTTCAAATCAAATGTTTAATTTTCAACCAATATACCACCTTTTGTTGATAATAAAAGTTGTTATTACATTCAACATTGACTAAAATGAATATTTTATCCTACTACCATCCCCGCTCACCCATTACACCACATGGGGGAATAGTGAATTAGATGAAGTAAATAGTGAATTTAGGTGAAAAAATAAAATGCTTGAATCTATTTATTGACATGGGGAATGTCGAACAAGCAAGGAAAAAGAGGAGGGGATTAATAGAGGAAAGGAGAAAATCATAGCAAAGGAGGAGAGCTAGAAAAATGGAGGAGGGATATGTGCTAATAATTATTTTTTCACTAATCAGGTTAGTAGATTTGTTGAAATAATGATAGCAAGATATATGATTAAATTCAGACCTTTCTCTTACCCTTGCTCAACCCATTCTCTCTTTATTGTGTTTTCCATTTATTTTTCTTTTGAATCTGGATTGTAGCTTAAGGACACTTCAAATTTAAATGACCATCAGATGAAATTTGTTCCTTTGATATAGTAGTATGGCATCCTTTTCCTCTATTTATGATATGGTAAAGTAAGGAATATTTTAAACACCTATAGTTTCTAAGTCCTAGATTTATCTATTATATGGATTTTTATTTTCTCATTACCTAGTTATAGCATTGAATTTTTTCCACTCATAATATTTTAAAATTTTTCTTATGTTTATTTCTTATTGACTGCTGCATAGGCATCCCTTATCCATGCATAGGTAGAGCCTCAGTTTTTCCAAGTGCTCTTTTCGAGTTACAAGTTGAAAATGGCATCATATTTTTGTCTTCATTATTAAGTAGTAAAGAGTTTAAAATTAATGAAATAAGAAATAAAACAACTACATTTGTTCTCCCTAGGCAAATTCAGTCCAATAGATAAGCTATTACATCCCGTTTCTTTACATTAGATGATGATGATAACAATAACAATAACAATAATAATAATAATAATAATAATAATAATAATAATAATAATAATAATAATAATAATAATAATAATAATAATAATAATAATAATATCAATTTTTAGTTTCATACAACCTGACCTAAAGTGGCATCATATATCTCCAGCATGAGTTGTTTATTGACATCTTATTTATGCCCATATCTATGACATTTTACCTTAGAATATTTCATTATTTTCTATTTTCTTGGTGTTGGAGTTAAAGCTTTACCCTCTATGGTATTTGGAGATAGGGAAAATAACAACAACAACAATAATAATAATAAACTATGTGTTAAACTTTACAATGGCACAACCAAACTAAAATGCTTATTTAAAATCATTATGAAAATTTGAAATAATTTAAGAATATAATATTCTTGAGTAGAGTATATTTAGTTAAATGATTTTAATGTCTTGTTTCTTGCATAGTAGTTCTTTATTATTCAAAAGAGACTCAATGGTATTTTTTGTTCTAAGAATTTAATACAAACTAAGTGTATAAAGAGAAATGTTTTGAAATATATAAAAGGTAATAATGTTACTTATACTTGAAAAGTTTACGCTGGTAATCAAAATTGAATAATAATTACCTTATGTTTTTAATTCAAAATAAGTACTATTTGAGTTAAAATAATAACCTTATATCATCTTTAGAATGTCATTCAGTTTGAAACTCAAATGTCTTATTACAAGTATGAACATTAGTGACATAAAGTACAAATATTACAGATTAGCAGACTATTTCATGTTAGTAGATTGTCAAAATGATATTGAATGAATTAAATATTATAATATCATCCATGAAACCAAGAATCCTACAAAATATATTACATCTTATTAAATAGTTTTATGACTACTTTCAAATATAGTAAATTGAAGAATCCATCTTAATAATATATCTTCATCGATCATTTATAAAAATGACTAAGTTGAGATTATAGGGTCATTAGAATGTTTCATTTATTTAGAATGGACATTAAATGCAAAAATGTTTAATTGTTGTAACTTGTAGTCATGTTTATGAATAAGTCATTAAATCAATCTAAAAAGAAAATATTACTTTAATTTAACTTATACAATAGTGGCAGCTTAAATGTAGGATTAATACGTTAGTTAATTTGTATCCATATTAGCCTATTTATAACAATATTGACTATGTAAACAAGTTGATGACTCACATGGGTGGTATGGGACACTCATGTAAAACATTATCTCATAAGTACATTCTTAATAACATAAACAACTGATAATAGGGATTATCTAGACCTAGTAACTATGATATGTCTAGGTTGGGGAGACCTTGGGATAAGAATAGTGAACACAAGATATGTGGTTTAAGAGATGGGAGTGTATCCTAGTCATAAACACATAATAACTCAGTTATCTAATGAGTTAAGATTCAACAAGATTTGCTTGGTGAATCTAAAACCTTACGGCTATAAGTAATGTATACAGGTAGTATACATTTGGAATATTTTAATGCCAGTCTCAGTTCACAGTCACACTCACAATAAGCTACGTGGAGTATCCATGGTGTTGGAAAATTATCTCTTTCTCAATTTTTGGACACTTATCTATCCTACTCATGAAGGGTAGGGCCACTCTCAGTGGATGAGAGGTGTGTAGGAGATTTAAAAGGCTTTGTGGTTGGAGTAATAACCCTATATGATATTTTCCCTCTCTGCATCAATTTGGTCTATTGTGGATCTATGATAAATCCTATGTTTACTCAGTTGGTAAATGATCAAATGTTAAACAAATATGATTATTGTAATTATTGACATATATTGTTAAAGTGTGATTGCTAAAATTATAAAATAATAAGGGTATTTGATTAGTCCTAGTGGTATAGTAGTTGCAATCAAATTCAGATCATATATATATATATATATATATATATATATATATATATATATATATATGATTTAAAATGTTATTAATTTGAAATGATAATTGGATGTTCAAGTTAAGTAATAAATATGTTCTGTTATTGTAATGTATAGTTAAATATCACATTTTATTGTGATAGTGAATGAGTGAAAATGATAAAATAAAATTATTTAAATATGTCTTTATCTTAACTCCTTATGTTTGAGATGTTAGTATTATGATGTAAATTACATTTAGTTTATGTTAAGTGTATGGCATGTGAGTAATGGATGAAAAACAAATTATAACACACTTTTTTATTTATGCAAGTTATTTATCCTTAATTTTAGGAGCATACAATTAATTATGGTATAATGTTTATGAATTAGATTTATAAGCTAAATCGATCACTATGAGTTGTTCCTCTAATGCTCAATACTATCCTAAATGTATGTATGGTTTAGTTTACATGATATAACCTTCGATTAGATGGTTTATCTATTATAAAAAAATCAATTTAACAATACCTCAGAGGGGATATCACATCATGGTATTAGAGTGCAGGTTTAACACTCGAACCTAATGGGCTTGCTACATTTGTAAGTTTCAATTCTTTGATCCTACTAGGTTACTATGGCCCAAAAATTTAACAATGAGGGATGTGTTCAAAATGGAGAAGAACTTCAACCTAAGCTTGAACATATATTGGTTATAGTATTTGTTACTCAAGAGAGGATGGGTATATTAGAATAACAAGTACATGACCTTACTCATGGAGAAGGTCATGAAGAAAACCTAGGAAACAAAATCAATGATGAATATAACCAAAACATATTTTTAAAAAATCAATAGAACCATAATGGTAATATTCACAACGAGCCCCCACTAAAGCAAGCTCAATTTTAAATTGAGTTGGAAAGAGACCTAAAGTGGATAGCCCCACCTAAGTACAATGGGATAGTACTTGGAGATGGAGCATAAAATTGGCTTATCAAAATGGAGAAGTATTTTAAACTTCCAAACTTTTTGGAGGAAACTAAAGCTATTTAGGGATCCTACCAGCTCTCAAGTGAAGCATCAACTTAGCATGAAAACTTGAAGGCTGAAAAAAAATTGTCTACAAAAACCACCACTTGGGAACAATTTGTGTCCTACTTTAGAAAAAGATGGTTTCCATAGTTGTATTTTGATAGAAAGATGATAGAGTTTTAGAATCTCTGATAAGGAAAATTGCCATTCACTACTTATTTATAAAAACTCACCTGACTCCTGAAATATGTACCATAGTATCAGGGTGATGGGAGGCTTCAAATTACAAAGTTTATTTTGGGTTTGAACCCTCATATCAGAAATGAAATTGACCTCCATGGATCCACTACTATGGATGAATTTTTTGAGAAAGGTATAAAAAATGAGCAAAAACTGAAGACCTTTGCATCAACTAAAAAGGACTTTTATAACAAAGGGAAGCAATTTTAGCATAAAAACTCTCCTCCTTTCAGGAAGAAGTTTTAGAAAGGCAATAAAAATGGTGGATATAAAAACATAGGTTCTGGGAATATTTCCAAGTTTAGGAATTTATAAAAATCCAAGAATTGATATAACAGATGAAATGGTAATAGCAATAACAACAACAATAATTTTAATAGTGGAAAGTTTAGTGGAGAAGGAAAAACCCAAGAGAAGAAAGGACTAGTGGGTGGGTGCTTTAATTATGGAGGTGATCATTATGCCAACTAATGTCCTCACCAATATAATGATGTTCAATCTAAGGAACCCCTTCCAATCTAACAACAAATGTTTCAACAGAGGATTCACATAGTGGTAGATAACTACTAGGTAGATTTTCAAGTGATACCAATAGAGGTAGCAGGAAAACTTTTTGGTTTCCTTATTACTATGCTTATTGATAGACGAACATCCAAGTGTTTTATAGCTCTTGAAATTATTATAAAGATAAATAAAAAGGTTGGTTTTCTTTTTAATTCCTAGTCAGTCCAGTATGGAAATTAAACAGTGAAAAAGGTAGAGTAATGTCTATTTGAAGCTGAGTTAGTGCTTTTAGGATTCAGTACTATAATATACCTATATGTGTCCCCCCTAGGATCATATGATGTGCTACTTAGAGTAAACTAGTTTTGGAAGCATCAAGTTAAATTTTATTTATTTGTCAAAATAATATCATGCCTAAATGATAAGGGATATTCTAGATTTGTGCAAGTGGTTAAACATGATGTTACTCTAAGGCAAATTTATGCAATGCAATTGAAGAAGGCCAAATAAAAAGGGTGTATCCTTTTTGTAGTACAAATTGGTGAAGTGGAAGAGGGAAAATAACCCATGATAGAATATTATCCTTTTTTATGTGATTTTAGTGATGTTTTTCCTGATGAACTACTAGGGCTTCCACCTAAGAAAGATTTTGATTTCTCCATCAATTTCATCCCTAGTTCATAGTCCAAGTCAAAATCCCCTTATTGAATGATGATAATTGGGTTTTTTGAATTGAAGTCTTAATTATAGTAATTGTTAGCCAAGGGTCTTATCTGTCCAAGTGTATATCTATGGGGTGATCCAATAGTTTTTGTTAAAAAGTAGGATAACACCCTTAGGATTTGTATTGACTATAAGATGCTCAATAAAGAAACAATGAAGGATAGATATACTTTACCATGAATTCATTATCTCTTTGATCAAATGAGAGGGGCAATAGTGTTTTCTAAAATAGATTTGAGATCAGGATATCATCAGTTGAGGATTCAAAAAGGAGACATTCCAAAAACTACTTTTAGGACTTGTTATGGGCATTACAAGTTCACAGTTCTTCCTTTCAGACTTACAAGTGCTCTAGTGACATTTATGAACCTAATGAATAGAATATTCAAGGACTATTTATACAACTTTATTTTGGTATTTTTAGATGAAATTTTGATTTATTCAAAATTTGAAGAGGAACATGTTCAACAATTGCAGTTAGTGATGCAATAATTAATATATCATAAACTTTATGGAAGGATATTTAAGTGCATGTTTTTCCATAAGAGAGTCCATTACTTAGGACACATCATTTTAGATGTTAACCCTGTAAATATTCAACCCATCATGGATTGACCATCTCCTAAGAATGTTTACGAAGCTTGCAGTTTCATGGGATTAGCTTGATATTATAGAAAGTTTGTGGAAGGGTTTTCCAAGATAGAAAACCCAATTACTTACTTATAAAACAAGAAACAAAATTTCATCTAGACAAAAAAGTGTGAGGAAGATTTTCAATATTGAAAAAAAATTTAACATGTACACCTGTGCTAAAGGTTCCAAACCCAAATGGCAAATTTACAGTGATTATAGATGTATCTAAAGAAGGATTTTGGGGTGTGTTGATGCAAAATGACCATGTCATGGCCTATGAATCTATAAAAATCTATCCATATGAGTTAAATTACAAATTCCATGACTTAGAGCTATTAGCTCTTGTTCATGTGATATTTATGTGGTGACATTTTCTATTAGGATAACCATTTGAGCTTAGAATAGATAACATGGGTTTGAAATATATTTTTACTCAACCTAACCTTAAATCATGACAAAGGCATCAGTTAGAATTTTTTTGTGGGTATGATTTTGGTATAGAATATATTAAGGGCAAGGAAAAAGAGTAGCAGATGCCCTTAGTTGAAGGAGATATATATATGCCATGACAATAGTGAGGACTGTATTTTGTGAGCAAATATTGAGTCAACTATCATCAAATAAGTTCTATAACTAGGTCAATACTACATTACATTACATGGAATACTTGAAAAGATCATTTCAGATCGAGATACTTACATGAATTCAAGGTTTTGGTAGACCTTGGATGTAGCTCTAGGAATAAAATTGAATTTTATTTCTACTTATCAACCTGAGATTGATGGACAAACAAAAAAGGTCAATCAAGTTCTAGAAGATAAATTATGTATGTATTTTATGGATCAATAATATAAGTGGGAGGAGTACTTATCTTTATTGTAGTTTGGATCAAGTTCACATCATTCAACTCTTGGCATGGCTCTCTTTGAGTCACTTTATGGTAGGAAGTGTCATACACCCCTTAGTTCGGGTAATCCAGGTGATAGAGTTGTTATTGGTCCATAAATTCTCAAGGAAATAGGGGAACATGTCAAGCTCATTTGAAAAAGACTTTTCAAGGCTACAGAAAGGCAAAAGAGTTATGCTGATAAGAAGAGGACTCCTAGACTTTTTGAAGTAGGAGATAAAGTTTTTCTGAGGGTAAAACCATAAAAAAAATTTATCAAGTTTGGAAAATCTTTCAAACTAGAACCAAGATATGTAGGACCCTTTGATGTCCTTAAGGTTATTAACCCAGTTGCCTATAGACTTTCACTATCATAGGCATTTTCTCAACTTCATAATGTTTTCATGTTTCATTATTGAATCATTATCATGCATATGTGTCTCATGTTATTGATTGGAAAACCTTATAGGTACAAAATCTGGGAGTGGTTTTGGCAGAGCCCCTATAGATTATTGATACTTGCAAACTAACTTTATGAAACATGAAAGTTCCTGGTGGAAGGTCCAATGGGACCAATATTATGAGGAAAGTGTGACATGGGAAGACTATGATGAAGTCTAAAAATATTTTCCACATATTTTTAATTGCTTACTTATATTTTAGTAGACATTGGGCTGATGTCTTTTCAAAAGGGAGGAGGATGCCATATCCTCTTTATAGATGTATATAATAATTTACTTATGCATGTTAATGTGGTGTGCAACGTAAACTTAGTTAGATAAAAAATTTATATTTATTTACGATTGAATAGTACTGTCATTGTGAAATTAAATGACTAAATTTTTAAGATGATTATTATTATGCATTATACTGTTATGAGACATGGAATGATTAATGATGTGCACATGGATCTAACGTAGTATTTGACATTGAGTTGTGCAAAGGAAGCAAACATATTTTCAAGTGACATAGGATACATTAATACATTAACATTACATTATTGGTTAGTTAATATAAATATTTAAATTTATTAACTGTGAATGGGTCTCATCTTAGTGTGTGTTTGTAGCACAGGTTATTTTGGCCCTATTGAGAAAGAGGGTATCCTCGAGGAGGGTTGAAATAGATAAGGTGTCAAAAAAATAGAAAGATGATGTGTTGATGAAGTGAACTGAGCATGCTATAGGGATTCCATAGATGGGTTAGCTATAGTGCTTACTTCTTGATCAACCCTCTTTCGGTAAGCTAACATATTAAGCTAAATTAAATATGACTACCCTTTCTATAGAAATTGAAGGACTCCAACTTAGCCTGGGACATGCATGGTTGGTTAGGAGGCATTAAATGATTTTAGTTAAAAATATTTTATTGCATGGTAGAAAAAGAAATATTATAAAAATAAATTTAAATATTTAATTCTTTTTTAAATTAAATCTTTAATTTTCAACCAATACACCATCGTTTAGGGACAAAAATAAATTTGGTATTAAATTCAACATTGACTAAAATGAATATTTTATCCTATCACCATCCCCCCTCACCCATTACATAATATGGGGGAATAGTGAATTAGATGAAGTAAATAGTAAAGTTGGGTGAAAAAAAAAATGCTTGAATCTATTTATTGGCTTGGGGAATGTCGAATAGGGAAGGAAAAAGAGGGGTGGTTTAATAGAGGAAAGGAGAAAAGTGTAGCAAAGGAAGATAGATGGAATAACGAAGGAGGGATATGTGTTCACAATTATTCTTTGGATAATTAGTTTAGTAGATTTGCTAGAATGATGATAGCTCTTGTTTCAAATCTATTCTAACAAAGTAAAACTAGAATGGCTAGAATAGCCAGCAGGATATATGATTAAACTTGGACCTTCCTCTTACCCTTGCTCAACCCATTCTCTCATTATTGCACAGTCCATTTGTTTTTTATTTGAATCTAGATTGTACCTTAAAGACTATTTAAATCTAAATGACCATAAGATGAAGTTTGTTCCTTTGATACAGTAGTATGATGTCCTTTTCCTTTGTTTATGATCTGGTAAAGCATTCAAAAATTGAATAAAAAGAAGAATTTAAACACATGTAGTTTATAAGTTCCAGATGTGTCTTTTATATGGATTTTATCTACTAATTAGCTAGTTGTAGCATCACATTCATTGCAATCATAATATTATAAACATTAGTTTTATGTATTTATTATTGACTACTGCATAATCATCCCATATCCATGCATAGATAGTGCCCAAATTTTTCCATGTGCTTTATTGGAGTTGCAAGTTAAGAATGGCATCCTATTTTTTTATTTAATATGAATTAAATTTGGTTTCCCCAGACAACTTCAATCCAATAGACCAGCTATGGTGTCTCCTTCTCGACATTAGATAATAGGAAAATCAACTTTTAATTTCATACAACCTACTATATAGAGGCATCATATATCTCCAACATGCTTTGTTTAATGTCATATTATTTATACCCATATCTATGGCATTTTACCTTGGAAGATTTGATTATTTTATATTTGTTTAGCATTAGAGTTAAAGCTTTACCCTCTTTGGTATTTGGAGGTTGAGAAAATAATAATAATAATAATAATAATAATAATAATAATAATAATAATAATAATAAAAGAAACTATGTATTAAACTTTACATTGGCACAACTAAATTGAAACACTTATTTTAAATCATTATGTAAATTTAAAATAATTTAAAAAAATAATTATTTTGAGTTGAGTATATTCAATTAAATGATTATAATATCTTGTTTTCCACATAGTAGTTCTATATTATTCAAAAGAGACTCAATGGTATTTTTAGTTATAAGACTTTAATACAAACTAAGTGTATAAAGATAAATGCTCTGAAATATATAAAAGGTAATAACATTACTTATACTTGAAAAGCTTATGCTGGTAATCAAAACTAAATAATAATTACCTTATGTTTTTAATTCAAACTAAGTACTATTCGAGCTAAAATAATAACCTTGTGTCCTCTTTAGAATGTCATTAGTTTTAAAACTCCAATGTCTTATTATAAAAACATTAGCGACATGAAGTACATCTTATCATAGATTAGCAAACTATTTCATGTCATTAGATTGTTAGAATAATATTATATGAATTAAATATTATAATAACATCCATGAAACCAAGAATACTACAAAATATATTGCATCTTATTAGATGGTTTGTCATTACCTTCTAATGTATTAAATTGAACAACTCATCTTAATAATATATCCTCTTCTATCATTTATAAGGATGATTAAGTTGAGATTATAGGGTCATTAGAAATGTTTCATTTATTCAAAATGAACATTAAATGTAAAAATGTTTAATTGTTTCAACTTGTAGGAATGTTGATGAATGAGTGATTAAATCAATCTAAATATAAAATATTACTCTAATTATACTTATACAATATTGGTAGCTTAAATGTAGGATTAATATGTGAGTTAACTTGTATCTGGATCAGCATATTTATACCAAAATTGACTATTTAATCATGTTGATGACTCACATGGGTTGTATGGGAGACTCATGTAAATCATTGACTCATAAGTACATTTTTAATAAAATAAACAACTAGTAATAGGTATTATCTAGACCCAATAACTATGAGATGTCTAGGATGGGAAGACGTTGGATAAGAGTAGTGAATGTGAGATGTGTGGTCTAAGATATGGGAGGGTATCCTAGTTATACACACATAGTAACTTATTTATCTAATGAGTTAAGATTCAGTAAGGGGTACTTGGTGAATTGAAAAACTTACGGTCGTAAGTAGTGTATACAGGTAGTATACATTAAGAATATTTTAATTCTAGCAAAGTTCATAGTCACACTTATAATAAGATGTATGGAGTAGGCACAGTGTTGGAAAATCATATCTTTCTTAGTTTTTGGACTTTTATCTATCCTACTCGTGAACGGTAGGGTCACTTTTAGTGGATGAGAAGCATGTGGGGGATCTGAAAGCCTATGTGGTTGGAGGAATATCCCTCTTTGATATTCTCCCTCTCTACATCAATTTGGTCTATTATAGATCTATGATAACTCCTCTACTTACTTATTTGGCAAAGGATAAAATGTTAAACAAAGATGAATATGGTAATTATTGATGTACACTATTGAATTATGATTGCTAAAATTGTAAAGTAATAAGGACATTTGATCAATCCTAGCTATATAGTAGTTGAAATCAAATTGAGATCATATATGTATGATTTATAATGTTGTTAATTTGAAATAAAAATAGGATGTTTAAGTTAATAAAGAAACATATTTTGTTATTGTAATGTATAGTTAAATATTGCATTTTATTGTGATAGTGAATGAGTGAAAATAATAGAATAGAATTGTTTAAATAATTATTTATCTTAACTACTTATGTTTGAAATGTTGATATTATGATGCAAATTACATTTAGTTTCTCTTAAGTGTATCACATGTGAGTAATAGTGCAAAACAAATTGTAGCACACTTTTTTATTTATGCAAGTTTTTATTCTTGATTTTAAGAGCATACATTTAGTTATGGTATAATGTCTATGAAATAGATTTATAAGCTAAATTCCTCTAATGCTCAATAAAATCCTAAATGTATGCATGGTTTAGTTTACATGATATAACCATCAATTATATAGTTGATCTATTATTAAAAAAGACAAGTTTAAATATACCCTTAATGGGATGTCACAGTCCTAGTCTAGTCATCTCCACGCATCATTGGTCATACACCCATCACTTACATATCATAATTGCATCTTGTCTTGTCATCCTAAATCCATCCCATCCATTTTCAATCATTTATCTTGACCTTGCCTTCATCACCCCTCTAGTCTAACCACATCCTGTCTCATCCTAGTTGGCTCTTTAGGTCATATATGTGTCTAAACCATCCCCATAATTAGCCCTCATCACGTCATCATCACCTATTTCATACTTGTCCTTATCCCATTATCCTAATCACCTTCATCACATAATCATATCCTCTCTCATGTTGAAGAAATTGGTATAAGGTTTTGATCTAGTCCTTTTATCCTTCTATATCATCCTATCATCCTAATCCACTATCACCCATCTTATTGGATAGGTCTCATACCCTAGTGGGTATTTTGTTAACATCTTATCACTTTATTAGTCTCAAAGTATAAAAATTATCAATCATCAATATAACTGTCTCTAGTCCAATCACTTTTCCTATTTATCATTAGCACCCATCACATCATCTTCTTGCTAGTTTGAATATAGGCACCCATCAAATCCTCAATCCTTTTACTAGCTTGAAAACTTGACATTAATGATAGGCCATCAGCACCTATTTCACTATAGGTCTGAAATCTGATCCTAGTCTTTAATCCATCTATCTTCATCATCACTTGTCATACTAGCTCGATCATCGAACCTAGTTTATCTACCTCCACATTGGCCCTATATATTATCCATCATATTTCATCCATCACTATGAAACTAGACCCCACCTTCATTAACCAATACATATCTACCAACAAGGATGATATCCTCTTATAGTTTATTATGATGTGTTTTCCACTTCCTGAAGGGATTGATCCCCTTTAACTCATTACACCCCCTTATCCAATCCCCTTCATTTGAATCCCGTACAAATACTCTATCCAATAGTCATAACCCACTATCTAATCCTTCTTACACTAGAAAAGGGAATCCAATATTGGCCACCTCATCTACAATTAATCCTTCCACCCAGTCACATCAATAACCATCTAATCTAAAATCCAATGTTTCTACATATAAGTCACAAAGAAAAGTGGGTCCTTATTTTCCCCTTCCTATGTCCTTGGAAGCCCTTTTAAAATAACTAGTCATCACCAACATGATGGTCTATCCACCTATCTGAAATCTTGATCCCCTTAAGCCTAAAACCTCATAGTATAAATCCAACCAATATTGTTTGTATCAACAAACCTAGGGCCATACTATTAATCAATGTTGACCTTTCCAATATTATGTCTAAGACCTCATCAACCATGGTGACATAGAGATTGAGGATGAATTAGATGAATCCAAATCCCTGGGTGAAGAAGAAAAGGAGTCCTAAGATTCCATTCCCAATCATGATCAAGCCCTTCTCCTTCCAAGACAAGGTTAAGACACCATACCTATCCTCCATGATCCCCCTGTCCTTGACAAATCCTCCATCAAAACCAAGTCTATTCCTCATAAATGTCTCCATTATAAACCCTTCCATGACCCTTTTGAGTCCATCATTTCTCCACCATCTCCTTCTCACCCATCACATCACATCCCCCATGATGAAAGGCCAATTGAGGATAATAATTATTCTCCTAAAAACATTGTGTCTTATACATCAGAGTTAACATCAGAGTCAATACCAAATTTATCTACATCAAGATCATGTATAACACCAATATCTAAATCAGACTCCTCATTACAAAAATCATCCCTCATCAATGCTACAATAGATGATAATTATGCCTTCCATTTTGAAGATACCTCCAATTTGGATGATAATCAATCACCAAACATATCCTTAAATCCCAATCAAAATGATAAATTCATAATAGAATTATTACAAGAGTTATCTATTGAGGATATTCAAGGTGAATCTAATCCTACTTTGGATACTCATACTACAACTAGTCTTAGTGATCTTTTTGTTGATCTTGAGGAGATTTTATCTAATGTTGAAACTGGGTCTCTTAGAAACTGCTATGAATACTATGCTTCCCCATCATCAGTCATTGACCTCATCATATCATCTCCACCACCTTCATCTATCATATGCCCATTTATTCCCATCAATGATCATTTAATCGACTCCCTCCATAGGGACAAATAAGAACATACATCATTGGACACTTATTCAAGCAATATAATTCATGCCACAAATACAAAGGTCAAAGAGCATATTTCAGAAGTCATACATGATAATCAAATCCTCTTTAATCCCATAAGTCAAAAACATAAAATGTCAAATCATTAGCATAATCCAAAAGTGCCTTCACCTATTAAAGCCCAAAATTAGGCACTAGGGGACTGCCAAAGTTGAAATGACCATTATATATCAATTCAAAAATCATTATCACTTGGTGAAGCCTAAAATCTAGCACTAGAGGGTAGTCGAAGTCAAAACCAATCAAAAAATGTCAAAAGGAATATCCAAATGGCCAATAATGTATCAAAGTATTAGATCAAAGATGCTTGACAAAGTCAAAGTACATTGGATCTCTTATAGTATTTTTAAATTGGCACTAATCTAATAAATAATGTCTAACATCTCCAAGGATGTATGCAATTGCTAGTCCTAATCCTCCATCACCCATCATACTATCCTATCACAATCCTATCATTTATTAGAGTCCTAATCATTCATCATCCATTATACCATCCAATCAGAATCCTATCATCCATTTAAGTTTCATACCTCCCCATCAAGATCTAATTGAATCCATATCTCCCATCAGCTTCTTGAGAAACATCATCCCTCCTAGGGGTGACACAACCACCTGGTCTAGATATCTTAAGGGGTCATCATCAAGAATCAACATAGTCACATGGACACAAATACATATAACATTAGTAGTGATATGATCCTGATATAACCAACATAGTCACATGGACACAAAAACATTCATCTAGATAATATCAATAATCTTGCATCTCAACCTTGTCTAATAAATCAAGATGCCCAAAAAATCAAAAAAGTGATAAAAAAAATTCGTCCAATGGTGAAAACTACTCTTTTGGCACCTTGGGAAAATACCATGATGAAATTTATTTTCAACAACATGGTAAAATAATTAATTATCTAAATTTTACCTCAACACTTGGGGGTACAATCCATCCTTTTTGGCCATCAAACCCATCCCTCATCACATCCCTTGTTAACCTTGTCAATCTCCCATCCATCATTTACCATCATATCATCCTATCTATCATTCCTTCTTGTCTTGAACTTCACAAAGAAGTGGAAGGTGCCTTGAGAAATGTTCTTAAACCATCTCTACATATCCTCCAATGGACACTCAGGCAACTAAAACATATGGTTCCTTCATGATGTGGTCATTGGAAATGCATAGTTCCTTCTTCCTTGGTCCTCATCCCCTTTTTTGCATCACCCTCATCCCTTTTTAAACTCATCCATCCTCATCTTAACTATTAGGCTTGGTATTCCCTTTGCTAGTAACCCCATTTGTATAGTGTACATACATATTCCAAAAATTCCTAAAAATTAAAATATTTTAAAACCCCTACAAATCATAAAACTTGAAAAAGTCTAAAATATCCTATGGTGTCTTATATTATGCCTAATCTCATAGTAGCATCCATCCCCATCACATCATAACACTCACCTTACCATCCTCAAAACCACAATGAATACCCATCCCATATATCTGATTATACCTATCCCCATCCCCACTGGACATCCAATATCCATTTCCAATTTGCCCATTGCCCATCCTTGAATACTATATTTAGTCTTGGAGCCAAGTCCTAGTGGTCACCCATCCTTACATATTTCCATCATCATCTATTTTGACTATATATTATCAACATACATAGTCTTGTCAAGATTCTAATATAACACCCACACCTCCTTATCAGTGCCTTTTCATATCTATCACCCATCTAATCCATTTTTTGTAGTATCTAATCCCATCACTTATTTATCATTTCCTCTTGATACCTATCACCCATCCAATCATTATTTTGGTAGTATGAAAGGTATATGATCCCATCATTTCCTACTCTTCTTGCTAGATTGAACCCTTGGAAGGCTTTGTTTGTTACTAATACTTGGTCACCTTACACATCAATTTTCCAAATCACCTCCCTTGACCACTTTTTGATTTAGTTTAGAGATCAAATACCCTACACACCCCATCACTTCATCCATCCTTCTATCTTAAACTAGGGGCAACATCTCATCTATATTGATCCTAATCCTAATCTAGGTTCCCAAATCTATATCCATATCTATATCCTTATCCAAGTCTTAATCCTAATCATCATCTTAAGTCTATCCATGTCAATCCTAAGTCCATAATCACATCATGATCATCCTAGTCCATCCCATCACACAATCAATCATCCTATCATTAGACAAGATGTTATGGCATTGCATGTAGATATTTATGTGTATTGTTTGTCTATTTTGTTTGGCTTATTTGCATGTCTTATAATCTTTGTTGTATCATGTATTTTTTTTACTATTGGGAAATGAAAAAAGATGCTAGGAGGTCACCAAATCTATAATAATTATTATAAGTTCCCTCATTGATGTAGAGTTTACTATTTACCCATGCACTTTAGCACAACATCCTCTTGGTCAAGTTTATATCATGGGGTGTACTACTAAGTTCCATATTTAATGGATTGATTAGACTATGATTAGCTTTATGATAGTTTTGATGGCTTGATTTTCTCCACCCTCATCATTCATATAATCATATAATCATCCTCCTTTCCATCTCTAATATAATCATCTCCATCGATTCAATTAACATCCAATCTTTTAATCCTCATCTTGTCATCTAAGTCACATCCTTGAATCACTAACATCAGCCTATAATCGCTAATCATAGTCGTCATCATCATCATCATCATTATCATCATCATCATCATCATCATCATCATCATCATCATCATCATCATCATCATCATCATCTTTTACTCAATCATCATCATTCATATTCTAACCAGAACTACATCAACCTAAGGTCTTTTTAGACAATGTAAACAACACTTGGCTACTTTTAGTGCCCAAGGATAACTTAGTAACTCTCTCATTTTTCCTCGTCATTCGTCATCACATAATTCTCAAGTGTCATCTTATTCAAATCCTTGAGATATCACATCAATATTTAATCAATCAATCCCCATCCCCATAATCATCTCTTTAATCTTTTCACCAATCACCTACACCTATTGATTGGGCTTGAAAAATCACAACTTCCATCTTTTCTTCCATCAATCCCTGATTGGTCAATTTATCCTTCCCCTTGCATGTGTCCTTGCTAGGGTTGTCATTGCTATTAATCAAATTATGGCTCATTGATTTGATGTAATGTAGTCCAATTCATTTCCCCTAACTTTTGGTAACTCAATCATATAGATTATTCTCTATAATCCCATACTTTATATTCATCACTTTAGCTTTTCACTACACCCATCATTTAATCTCATCAAATCCTTGTCTATCTTGGTCTATAGCTCTCCCATGCATGCATCCTTGCTTGGGATATGTCTAAATATTGTGGACTTCTAATCTTATCATCATCATGCTATGGTTGATTCCACCTTGGGATGTGTTGACAACCATGATTTAGTCATATTTATTCCCTGTGCATGTGTCTTTTCTAGGGGTATCATCAATCTATAGCTCATTGCTCAAGTTGATTTCATCTTCTTTATCATCTATCTCCACATCTTGCATTCTATCCCCTTATCTATTCATCACATTCCACCCCTTATTTCCTCTTTTCAGTGGCCATCCATCTCATTCTTCATCACATGTCCCCTCAAAGGGGCATCATATCCACTAATATCATATACTAGCATTCATCCATGACATGGTTTTTATTTGAAAGACTAATACTCCTCCCACTTTTCTTTACTTACAATGCCATTTCAAAGAGGGGAAAAATATATGCATCTAACTTCAGTCACTTCATTAAATATCACTAATTTCACTATTAGTTGACACTAATTCTATTTATCAAATTTATCTACTCTAATCCCATCTTAATATCTCTTCCTAATCATTTAACTAATATCCCCTTTTCTAATTAGTCACTAACCCTATTATATCCCTCTTCATCATTAACTCTTTTAAAACATCCTTTAATCATATCCTGATCTATCTTATTCATTATTTTAAAATTTTAAATTTTCAAGACCCACCTAACCATGTACTAAGCCTATTCTTAAACTCTTCTACACATCTAGTCCCTAGTTATCAATCTAATCCCTATCTAATCATCCATCTAATCATAATTAACCCCTAAGAAAGATTATATAACTCTCCAAATCTAGAATTCTCTCTATTCTCACCCCTCTTTTCTAAAAGCTTCTAAATCTAGAGGCTTCCAAGAAATTTTAAATTCCTTTTAATCCTCAACCTTTGATCTCCTTCATCCAACTTTAAAACTCTACCATTGATCCTTCCCTTATTCTATTTAAACAAACTCCATTCCTCCATGGAAGGCCATATTATGAATGCATAATCAATCCATGTCCCAATAGTCATTGAATCATTCGATCCTTCATCAATAATCCTTGAATCGTGCCATCATAATGTCCAATCTGAGTGTAAGGTAAATCTAATCCTTTTATTTTGCATTCATTTAATCATGGTGTAGATCATTTAGATTTAGGATCATAGTCTAGGTTTTAAATTATCTTCATCCATTTGCATTCTGGTTTTAATGGATCTGGAATTTACCTAATAGTTTGATGTATGAGTGATTAAATTGCATTTTTTAACCCATAGAGCTCAAATTTCACCCTACACAAAGGGCCCAAGCTAGATAGTGCGAGTTGTAGATTGAATCAAAAATTGATAAATTTTGAATTCTTGCATGCATAATACTTTTATTTGAGAAAAATGATGACAATTTTTCTTGACCTTATACTTACAATTCAGATCAATGAGTCCTCTATCATTCCAAGAATAAACTAGCGTTAGGAATCATCCAAGTTCATATCAATTTTGTCAGTGAATTCTGAAAGGGCTAGAAATTGATTGAAAGTCGAGCTTGGAAGGACAAAGTCTCTAAGCTTGAAATGTTTCCTTTTGTTTGGCACATAATCCTCATCTACAAAGCGAGAGTGATTATGTGGACAATGTAAAATAGCCTTAAAGTTGAGGGCTACAAACCCCTGATCTAAATCCAAATCATTCACCCCTAAAGGGGTTTCTGACAAAGGAGTCGTAAGAGAGAGAGATGGGGAAGACATAAATTGGGTGACCACTTGTGGGCACTAGAAAATGGGAGGTCAAGGTTTAACTTATGAAGACATGGAGGCTTTACCAATAGAGGTTAAGGGGTGTGGCCCCTTTGTGGGTCAGTATACAACTGGCTATGGTCTAAAATTGCCACAAGAAGCATTATTTTTATTATTAGAAACTATTGTACACCCATCAAAAGGTTAGGGTTTTGACACATACCAACTTTTGTTTTGAGGGACCAAAGGAGTAGGGACCATTAAAAGACATTCTCTAATCATATGGTCCAAAACTTGGCCTAAAAAACAAATGTTTGATCTAGGTTAATATATAGCACATGCTGAGAGAATCGATTATTTCCCACTTAACTATTGGTAGATTGTTTGAGATCTTCGACAGATTAGACAAATAGAAATGATTATAATTCATTGTTAAAGAATTTCAGTAGAGTTAGTTTAGGTTTTTTAAAGCTTTTAACTTGTTTTTTAGTTTTAAAACACCAGTTGTAAATTAAAATTTATATTTATTAAAATAATTGTAAATTTAGTAAATAGACTTTACAATAATTTATTTGTATATATTTAATATATATATATATATATATATATATATATATATATATTATCAAATACTATTTTAAAATAATTATATATTTGAAAAATAAAATTTATATTAATGTCATATATTTTTTTTATAAATAATTATTTAAAAAATAAAAAATGTAACTGTTTTGTATTAATTATTAGTGAATAGTTAAACTTAAGATGTGTATAGAATAATTTTCTTATTATTATTATTTTCAAAAGAAATAAATTAGAATTGAGATGTGCACAAATTTAGCATGAAATGTGTATATATTGAATCTCAAATATTATAATTATTATTTTATGTATATTATAATTATGTTATTAAACTTGTGTGAATTGGATTTGCTGGTGCTGAAAATACAATTATTGGTTTCAAAATGTATTTCTCAAATTGATTCCTAATATAATAGTGAAATTTGAATAAAAAATTAAAAGAATTTCACACATAATTTTTGAATGACACTTAAATGATAAAATTTTATGCCCAATTCCAATTAATAAATTGTTGTAATTTTGATTAACATTTTTTTATATTTGATTTCAGCATGGGGAGTTTGAAATTTGTTCAAATATTATGTGTGTTATTATTTCTACTCTATATAGGGGGATCCTCCTCAAGCGAATATTCTATGATTGGATATGACACTACAGACTTGGCCTCCGATGAAACACTTTTCCTAATTTATGAATGATGGTTGGCCGAGTATGGTAAGGTTTACAATGAAAATGACCTTGCCCAGAAACAAGCTCGGTTCTACATATTCAAAGACAATTTGCTTTACATTGATGCCCATAATAGAATAAATGAATCATATTCTCTTAGCCTCAATGAGTTCTCAGATCTCACCAATGACGAATTCATGAGTATGTATGTTGGTACCTTGTTTCCTAATTATTCTATAGAAACTAGCCCTCTCTCAACATACAGAGAATGACAACTTACCATAATCCATAGATTAGAGGTAGAAAGGTGCTATAACAGGGGATAAGAACCAAGGCCAATGTGGTAAGCAAATTAACAATGATTTTACTAAGCTTATTTTATGAAAATTCTATTATGATCAAATGCATTTATTTTTTCATTTTTCACAGGATCTTGCAAGACATTCTCAGTGATTGTGACAGTTGAAGGAATTAATAAGATTAAGACTGGGAATTTGATATCTTCTTCTAGGCAAGAAATATTTGAATGTAGTTATGATAATAGGGGTTGTAATGGAGGTTGGATGACTACTGCATTTGAAAATATAAAGGGTAATGGTGGTGTTGACACAGAGACTACTTACCCTTACAAGGCTAAAAAAAATACTTGCAATAAGAATGCGGTGTGCTACTAACCACTATATTTTATTATTTCAGTCATGTTTACTTGGAGTTTGATGTTTTTGTTTATATATTTTTGTTTTAATGGCTCAAAATTCTACTCATTTGAGATTCTTTAACTTTCTTTAGATGGTTTAAGGGGTGTTATTTTTCTTAGAGTGAAAAAAATATTAACAAGTATTGATGTGATTTGATGAAAATGAAACCCAACTTTTTTTGGGATTCAAGTTAAAAATTAATATAGACTAATATCATTTTAAATTATATTTGGAAACATGTTTTTCTAAAAACTTTGAATTAAAAATTAAATATTCTAAGTTGATAAAGTCTCCTTCGCTTTTAAAATATTCTTGACAAATGTTTGCATAAAAAGTCTCCTAGGATAATTTGTTTTGATTGTGGTTTTTAAATAATAATTATATGGTTTTGATATAAAATAAATTTATTAATTTTTATATAAAAAAGTAGTAACAATCGATGGCCATAAATCTCTATCTGCCAGTGAGAACTACTTATAGACGGTCTTAGCACAACAATCAATCAGCGTGGGTATCGCAGTTCGAAAAGATTTACAATATTACAAATCTATAAGTTTTTAATCAATTTATTTTACAAAATAAATTTTTTTATTTATAACAAATAACTATGCTTGATTTTTTACTAAACAACTTTATTTTGAATTTTTCATGGATAATAGGGCTTGTACACGGGTACATGTGGAGCTCAACTCAACCATGGAGTGATAGAAGTGGGTTATACATTTGGTGACAATGCTTGTTGTATTTTAAAAAAATCATGGGGTACAAGTTGGGGTGAAAATGGGTTCTTTAGGTTTCCAAAAAATACTGGGGATCGATATGGGAAATGTGGGATTGCTACTACACCATCATATCCAATTAAAACTGGAAGCAATCCTTCCAACCCTGATCATTTTCTTATTTAATAAAGAGAATAAATATGTTAATAAGATATAAATAAGGTATAATAAAGGCACACTTGTCATTTTTATCTACTAAAGCTTTTATGATAAATGAAAGTAGTTGGTTAATACATATTTGTATAAGCATATATTGGTATGCTACTATTTCTATTGACAATATAAATTTATATATAAATATGCTCATGTGTCTTTTAATAAGGATTAGAATGTGAAACTTAGATTAGGTATGCTTTTCTCTAAACTGGAATCAATAGCTTATTTTAATAGTTAATACCAAGTTTCATAAACATTAAATATTTTAATTAAATTATTACTCTCATTTGTAAATGATTGTTCTACATGAAAGAGTTGTATTCTCATCTATTATTGATTATTTTTATTTTAAAACATAGTCTCTCTCTCTCTCTCTCTCTCTCTATATATATATATATATATATATATATATATATATATATATATATATATATATATATATATATCATCATTTAATTTTTTTAATGAATAATACAAATAAATAAATTTTGATAAAATATTAATATATTTTTTTAATTAGGTAAAACAATATACATAAAATAGAAATTATTTGATTAATTAGTTTTATAATTAAAGAAAATAGATGATCATGTGTATTTGTAATATTCTAATTTTATGTTTTATTTTTAATATCACAAACTTATATTAGTATTTTACATTCAAAATTCACATCATAATGTGAGACATATTAGACCTAAAACATTCATGCATAGTTTACTATTTGAATGATGTCTGAAATGTACTAATGCTCTTGAAAAATAATGTAAACAATTCTAAAACTTTATAATGACTATGTTCTCCTAGCTCTATTCTTCATAATTCATGATCAAAATATTTTGCATTCACTCTGATTAATTTTTAAATGGAAATTATCCTTCTTGCCAAGATAATAGGGAAACAATGCATAAAAATATTAAGGAGAAACAACTATTTTGTTGCTTGTGTTATATCAAAGAATATTGAAAAATTATTATTATTTGAAAAGCTCCTAAAAATAGTAACATTGAAAATAACACAAAAACTTGAGTGCTTCAATGAATCTTTAATGAATTTTTATTCTTATATAAAATAATTGTAATTTTTAAATAGATTCTAATTATATCTACTTCCTTAAAAGTATATATCAACTAGAATGTGTGTTTATTAACAAATTGAATTCAAGTTTGCATTATATTGGTGTCCAAAGCAATCCCTAATAATTAAAAATTGAAAAGGGTTGATAGCTAGTGAATGAGTGCACTCTATCCAAAATAGACCACTTACAAACAAATTTAGATAATATAGATAT
The DNA here is from genome assembly GCA_037957365.1 of Torreya grandis. Taxonomy (NCBI): domain Eukaryota; kingdom Viridiplantae; phylum Streptophyta; class Pinopsida; order Cupressales; family Taxaceae; genus Torreya; species Torreya grandis. The sequence continues at coordinate 310,016 of JARHVA010005501.1, read as the reverse complement.
TACTAAAATACAAAAACAAATTAAAAAAACTTATATATATATATATATATATATATATATATATATATATATATATATATATATATATATATATATATATATATATATATATATATATATATATATAGCAAGGAAAAGTGATTCTTTTCCTATTATTTTTTTAATGATAATAAGATTTCAACAAAATAGGGCATTATGCATCAGGTCCCTATGAGAGGAGTGTGAACAGTGTTGCATTTGCATAAATTGTAAGACAAATGCATGTCTTGTCAATAAGAATGAATATTGAAGGCATACACATGTAACATAGTTTCAAAAATAGGGACATGTTTGCCTTTTAAGAGGCTTGTAGCTGAAAACATAAATGTTTTTATTTGCATTTGCTTAAATAGAGTTTTATATATAAGGATTGTAGTAGGGATGTGACATGCATGGCCATCAAAGACAAAATCTTTTATTAACATATTTAAAAAATTAAAAGAACCCAAATGCAATAACATAGGTTTGGTCTAGGAGGAGCTACCCAAAGGTGTTGATAAATGTCACTCAATTGTGAAAATTCAACTTTGCTTTTGAGTTTTAGGGATGCATGTTGTATCCTAGTTTTTATGAAGAGTAAAATGACTTACAATAGCCACTCAAAATCTTCAAATATGGTCTCTTATTTGCTTCTAAATTTTTACATAAGTGATTTGAATTACAAGTCAAAAAATATTGCACGATTCAGACAAATCTTAACTGAGAGACATGCCTAAAGAGTAAAAATTCTTGAATCTAGTTTAGATCTTTATTATCAACTAAACACATAAATGAAGCTAAACATAAAAAATAATATCAAAACACATTATAATCTTACACACTATATTTCTTCTTCTACATATTTCATATGAAAACTATTACAAATATATAGGAATTCTGATTCCTAGAATAGGGTATTTCCAAATCCTTACAAACTCTCCCCTGAATCCCCTATAAACTAACAAATACCAACAACCCACTATTATACGAATATATTATTATGAATAATATATTCAATAAACTAACTTATAGACTATTAATGTAAATATTGTTAACAATATTTACGTCGATACATTAAAAATGTGAACACACAACACACTATACCTCAATATTCACCCCTTGTGAACATTAGTAATCCTATCTACACTCCCTTAATCTGAACATGTGGAGAATATCATCCTGTACTACATCTGAATTTATGACTGTGATTTTTTCAAGGATCACAAACTTGAAAAATGGTTTTTTCATGACTAACCAAAAATGAATTATGATTTTTGTCGTGGCATACCAACAACCAATAATGGTTTATGCCATGGCTAACCACCAACCAAGTGGTTTTGTTGGTTTACCACAAACAAGGTCATATATGTAAGTACATATTTAATTCCCATCATTTTCTATTTTAGAGAGATTACGAAAGAGAAAAAATTTGAATAGGAATTGCACTTTTGTTCTTATTTAGCTACCAGAGAAAGCAAGAAAGCAAACACACTGAACACAAATGATAATATCACACCACATAAATGTGTCACTAAATTAGAAGTGGCATCTTCACTAGTGGCTTGCGAGAGACTTGAATGGCCTCTATCCTCCTATGCCTTCATCTTCCAATTGTTGAAGCTACTCACTCAAATAATTCCTGATGAAGCTCATGTTATTGTTAAAGATAAGACCCCTCCATATAAACTGAGACATTTGACTCAAAACATCGCGTACAAGTGATAAAGCATCCTTTACAAGAATGGTTTTTTTTGACTTGACAATTTGACTCTATAATTTTTTGATTCATTTTTAAAATGATCTTTAACAAAAAATGATGCTTTTTAAATTTTTAGCAATAACTCTTGATTTTGGCTTTTGATGATTATGATACAAAATGAGTTTAAAAAAATTATATAACGTAAAAAACATTTTTAATGGAAAAGACATAGACCAACTATAAACTACTAAAGACTTAGATATACATATTTAAACTCAAAATTCATATGACTCACCAATGACACTACGGACTTTTGACTTAAAACAAATAATCTGAATGCATTAACATTTAATGAACTTATAATGTGACTATTACTTAAAATAAAGAAACCATTAACAAATAAAAATGCAACATACTTAAATTTTAACAAACTTATTAAACACGTGTAATGTGGTTGAAGCATTTCAAAACTGCGTAGAATAATAAACACGTGCTCTATCTTTTCTTGATGTTGTAAAATGTAAGTTTTATTGCTTGGCAATGACATCAATGCAGCACAAATCTTTCAATAATTTTGACCAATGTATGTGGATTGAACATTTGGGTTTGTGTTCATTATTGGTTATCATTTTGAGCATAGATCTAGATTATAAACCCTTTCTACATTATTTTAGGATATATTTTTGAATAACTTGTTAGGGCACCCTAGGTTTATAGATTTGACAGGCCCCATATCCCAACAAGGAACACCTTGGCCTTATTCAACACCATAAGAGTTTAACTACAAAATAGGTTCAAATAATTCATTAAAATAAAATAGGGTTTTCCCACTCAAAGTACTTTTAATTAGCAACCCTTAGTCCACACACACACACACACACACACACACACACACACACACACACACATATACACACATATATATACACACATATATATACATATATACATATATATTCATGCATATATGGAGATATACACACATATACATATATGGCTTTATGAGTCTGTTGAAGGCTTGACTGAAAATGGGGATTGGTCTGAACACAAGCATGAGTGTGGAGGGATGCGCTGAACTGCAAGAAGATCTTATTAGTTGATAGGGATCCTATAAATGAAAATATTCACCGAGCCACATAGAATTTCCATTATGTGAACGTTCTTCCTTAAATAGGATTAATTGTTTACAGTATTTTGTAACATGATACACTAGTGATGCAGTGAACCGAATTATGGAACGGATGCATACTCCAATTAATCGTTGAAGTGAAATAATATAAGCTACAGCTACAACTTTTGTTTTTTTAACATCAGGCTCACTTCCAGCAATCATTCCTTTGTTTTGTCATTAGGATCTATGATGGAAGGAAATTGATCATTTTATATATGAACATGTTTTATTTTGTTCCCTATTTAATTCACTAGCTAAGTGTTTTCTTAGGCAAGGATAATATGTGAATGATGATGCAACTAAATTAGTTGGACTAGCTTCAAGGTGTTTACAGTCAGAGATGGCCAACCCATCATTATATGTATATACACACACACACACACACATATACACACACATACACACACACACATATACACACACATACACACACACACACATATACATATATATTTATACATATACAGGGTTGGAAGTGAACTGTGATGATATGTTATGTCTCGAGTTGGAATGAGTCTAATGCTCTATCACAAATCAATCTCTTTTTGTCAGAACTGCACTAGTCTACCAGGCTATATAAATATTTTCCTCGAACCACCAATAGGAGATGAAAACTGAAAGGATCAAACAAACTAAATCCGAAGAGTAATATGTAAGAGGATTGGGGTGGTATAATAAGGAGTCATGGTCTAAGAAGGCCTCCAAGACAATATGGTCTTGGGATCGTGAGGAAGGGTGAAAGGAGTTGGAATAAACATAGGTTTCTATTGGGGAATGCAAGTATTCCAACTTGGAATATTGGGGATATTTGACTCATTAAGAGATTCATTTAACTTTATGTTTTATGGTAATTTGGAAGATATTTGGAGTAAAGGAAGGTTAACTTGGGATAGGAAAAGGTGCATAGGACTGACTAAATTGAGTTTTCACTTGCTCCCATCTCATTAGCTTATCTTCCATTAAGTCTATCAACTTCTTAACCTCTAACTTTTCATTGTTTGGCTGGTCTTCCTTCTCAACATCTTCCAACAGTCTCCAAAATCATTACAAGACCTCTTTCACCTCTTGAATGGGATAGATAGGAAAAGCTACACCATGTTCTAATTCTATATTAGCCTTTATTATCTTCTTTTTAAGGACTAATATGGTTTGTTTAAAGCTAGATAAAAGTGAGAAAGGAGAAGCATATTTTTGACACGGTTGATTAGAGGGACATGTAGGTTGTTGGTAAACTTAGTAGGTAGTAATTTGAGGGTTACTTGAGGAGAATCCATGAATAACATTAACTTAACAATCCATGAATAACATTAACTTAACAAGACTGATATGAAGGTACACAAGAAGTATTTTGATCATATGAGTAACGATACATACAAATTTTATATTTTGAGGCACTTGGACTACCTATATTAGCTAAGATTCACTTGGAGTCACCATTGGTGTTTGAGTTGTTTCCTCTAAAGGTTGATGTATTGAAAGACAACACCAAATTTTCTTTCAATGGATAATAATCCAATTCCTCTGGGTATGCTAGAATAATTATAGATAAAATTTGCACCCTTGAGATGGTGATTCAAGCCCTCCTAATTGAGCTATACAATAATATTAGTATTGAGTTATGGGTGACCTATAATTAGACTAAACTTATAGATTTTAGGGCTAACTCCCCTTGATGTATCAATTAGCCTCTGTAACTACTCTACTAGCTTGAAACAGAAAAGGGAGAAATATAACATGAAATAAAAGGGGGATATACCGCAAATTGAAACCTTCGATGCACTAAGAACATGGATTAGGACTAAATCTCATCACACTACTCAACAAGGACCTTCAAGAATAAATGTTTCAACATGGAGGTCATAGATAATGCATTGAATGAGATGGCTGGTAAAGAGGTCTAAACAAGACACTAATGATTGAAATCCACTTTCAAACCATACAAAACTACATTAAACTCACCATATGACCTATAAGAAGGTAATCCATTTACAACTAGGTAGGAGAGGAAAAATGATAAACAGTGTCATCACTACTACTAACATTCATCAACAATCACACAAGTACACTAATTGCAAACATGTGAGAAGGTAAAAGTTAGATTTGTTCATCATTTAGAGGCAAAATAAAAGTGTTTAGTTGAGCATGTCTTTTCCATACTCATCCAAAGGATCCTTATAAAGTTGAACAATGATGTATATATAGAGAATGAGAGAAGGAGAGAGAGGAGTGGTATAGAAGAGAGCAATGATAAGTCTCAAGCACTCATGACAAGAGTTACAATCAAGAAAAAGGTTGTATAACATTAACATAAGGTATTTAATGACATGTGTTATTTTCTTGATGATTTTTCCTCTTCTAAATGGTGTATGGGTCTTTTATTAGCTTGACACATATTATCTTCTTCTTCTTCAAAATGCCCTCCTTTTAATGTGGAAAGTGACAAGTGGCATTCCTTGGTCATCAAATCACCTTGAAATAACATTGGATCTTGTTATTTACACTTTTAATCTATTTAGGATTCTTATTATATTGAAATTACAATAGTGATCATATCTTATTAGGTTTCTTGAATCCCATCAATCTCACTACACCTCTCTTTGGTCAAATGCATCAAATCTTGATTCTATCTTCACGAGTGAATTATTTCTCTATGAAAGACCTGTTTCTACCTTACCAAACATATATCAACCCTATTCAATTTCTCAAACATAATATAATACTTCATTTCACACCTAAATCCCATACTTGCCTTCATTTCCTTGTAGCCCTCAAAATAGACAAAGATCCCTGTCTAGAACATTCTAGAGTTTCTCCTAGCAAACCAAGCACATGTTTGAGTACCCACTTGTTTCTTCACACTTTTTTCAAAGTTTCATGATCAAACACTCAACATAAGAATACTTACTCCACTTATTTATCTCTCCATCAACCTTCAAATATGTCTTTAGTCCTAGGAAAAGGGTATTTGGCTCTGATCAAATCTCACACATGTGAAACTTCAATATAGTTTTTGAACAAATTTAATAACATCTTAATCATGCTTCAGGTCCAATTTGAGGGTCTGACACAATATTCCATGCTTCCAAGTACCTTGTAATAGTCATTTTTAACCCTTTTTGGTACACTTTATACCCTACACATGCCAAATAATAAGTGGAAAAGGTGATAAGGAGAGGTATGAACGTTAATTAGGTCATCCAACCCATTTTGAGTATTTAGAGACATTATCTCTCTCATCAAGTTCTTAAAAGAGTTTCATGGTAGCCTCTGAGTGTCTTGCACTCTTAAGGATTTTTGATAGAGCTAAGACCCTTAGTAAACATCCAAATTCCATGGATCATTAGTGCATATACATTTTGTCTTATTCCTAATAGCTTAAGTTACCATGCATCTCCTCACGCAAGATATGAGCATCTCAAATTTCTCCTCTCAAACTCGTAGACTATGTGGGTGAACTTAAAGAGAGATTTGGGTATGAAATGCTACTAGAAAGGTTTTATTATGATCTAGAACCCTATGAGAGGTATATGACACTCCAAAATCCATATTAATATGGTTTCTCATGTGTTTTTACCCTTCATATCCATTTGAACCTACCTGTACCCATTGCTAGGGTTTATAGATAGCTTTGAGGTGAAGGCCTTATGACCATGATTTGATGTTTCTCTCACATGAAATTTTTCTAAATGATGTAGGATTCTCATGGAACCCATTCTTGATGTCTTGGTAGTATTCATACTTTAACTTTAATCAAAGCTCTCACACTTTGTTTGTTCTCCACATACAGACATGAACATTCCCCATTAGGCATGTAGGTGTTGAAGCTTGTATGATTAAAAAATTTAAGATGGATTATATTTTAATAACTTATTCATATTATTCAATATATTCTTAGGATTAATGGCTTCCATACACCCTAATTACTCATTAAAACCCCATTTCTAATGCATATATTGCATATTCTCCTTAAATCTTGAAATCTAACTTGAACCTCTCAAGTAGGCATGTGTATGGGCATTTTGAGTTGAATTTTGAAAGAGTTCAATGAGGATTTATTTTGAATTAATTTAGTCCTCATACCTTTCAAAAAATTTATCAACCACCTCTTATGGTTCTGACATGCAATATTGGTCAAAACATCAAGTTCCATTCAAGGTTGGTCTCTCTTGATTGAGAATATTAACCTATAGGTCTATAGATCTATAGGTCTATATTCACCTTAATTTTATCCATTGATGATATGATTTAGGTTACTCCAACCTTATGAAAATATCACACACCCTCAAATCTATTGGTAATGTCAATCTCTCTTCAAGACCTCTAAAATATCTCCAAGTACCTATTATGCATGTACAATACCATTTAGTCCTCATGAATGTATTGCATTGGGGAAGGGTTATGTTGAGATGGTGTTGGTTTTCCTTGATGTTCTAAAAATGATATAAGATTTAATTTTTATCTGTGTAGAATTTGTACCCTTTTTGAACCCTCAATACTTAGGCTTCATGCCCAAGCCTCCCCCTTTCTAGTTCTTTTCCTTTGAATAGTCCTACAACCATGAAATGTATTACATGAAGTTAGGTGGGTTGAAGTTTAAGATCTCATAGGTTTTTGGAAAATTTTGATTACCCTATTATATTATTGAGAGATTAAAATTGAGGGAAGCTAAATTATTATGAGTGTTGCTTTCATGTATAGGCATAAAAACCTAATTTCTCCCATGTTTGGCACTTACAACGTTTTATTCTTTCACCATTGACCTCAGAAATTTGGTCTCAAATCTTATATGGTTATTAAGGGTGATATTAGATGTTTTGTAAGAATTGAATACAATATATATTCATTGATTTAAACCATATACATATGAAACCTATTAAAGACTTTAGGAAAATTGCCTTCTCCTGATTGAGATGTGTGGTGAGTTCTTGTTTAAAAGATTGCTCATTAAACAAGAAAACAGGGTTATTTAGGAGGTGATGGAAAGTTAAGAGTATATAGACATGTAATTGTAATTATGGAAAGGATTATATTTGAATTTCATTATCTCTTTTAACCAACTATCCTTCCTCATAGTGACCTATAATAGGTTATGCTCCTACATGCAACTCAAAAGAAATAGAGGTTTTGATTCTTATGAGAATCACACATGCCAAATGAGTAATGGAAATTTTTTTGAGATGGATATTTAACCTGTCTAGGACCTAATCCAACCATCCATTTCATTCACTCTCTTACTCATTGTCTGAGACCGCTAGAAACTGAGCTTGCAAGGTTTATAGGAATTTTTAGCACCTTAACTAGTTATCAATAGTTCATAAAGGAGGGGGGATCAAACTGATAACTGATGCCATGAATATTATTCTAGTTAGGGTCCCATCCTCTACTAATAACCCTAGGTCCTAACTCTCTCTCTCTCTTCTAAATAGACCAAGCATGTGAAACTATTTTTCACAAAATTGCCAAGGACCCGATGGAGACTTAGATGAAACTTTTAGATTCCTAGGACATGTTCAAACTTGTTATTCATGGAAATGACATGATAAAGGTGAACATACACCCTTTCATGAATTTAAAAATTAATATAAACCTTTCTTAATCATACAAATTCATAAAACTGCCTACAAAAGAGTGATTCATCTTATTTTGTATGTTAGACTCACAAAAATTAACCATGATCCAACTTTCAATTACATTCCTAAAATACATGCATGTTAGATATCTTATTGATAAGATTAAAATTTAAAAATGTATGTATAATACCTCATATTGGCTCAAAAAATGATTTTAAAGGCCTTGAGATGCATTGACAAGTATAAAGGAGAATAATGCATGTTTGATAGCCTCATGAAGTGAACATAGAGATTATTAGGACCACCTTTGACTTCAAATGACATCTTCACCATTGACATTAGTGAATCATGTAAGAAGGAAGCCTTGGGAAGGCTTAAATTGACTACAATGAAAACCTTAACTTTGCCAAAAAGCTTAACAAATGCTAAGTTACCTAAACTCTTACAAAACATGCCATTTTCCACTTTAGACCTCTTAAGATACTTGCTTATTTTACACTCACTCAAGGAGAACTTATGAAGATATACTGAAACATTTCATGACCTAAGACATGATCCCATATAGAGAGTCTATAGAAAAACATTAATACATACAATGAAACCTTAAAATCTTCTTAAAATTCCTTAAAATATCATTCTAAGACATCAAAAGACTACAATATGGCTATCAATAAATTTAAAATGAACGAAATGGAATTTTTTTGATGAGACTCACTTATGATAGCCAAAATTGGCTAACAACAACATAATGACTAAGAGTTTAGATAAATTCCACTTTTAAACCCATCTTCCACCCAAATGAGGTGGGGTTTGAACTTTTACCAAGCCTTTCAAATACATTGCATGATGAAAGTGTCCCTTACCTTAATTGTCACTAGTGATATAAGTGTGATGTGAAATCTAATTCCTTGCTAGCATTTTTTGCCAACCAGGCAACCTTGAGAGATGTAGTGCCTTGATAGAATTTTCTAGGCTACATCCTCTTCCAAGCTTATGATAATACATTTAACTCCTAAAGTGAGCTTGTGAAGATTGATCTGTTTATGAGTCCCAACTCACCATATTTTTTAGGTCAATAATAGATAACATAAGAAACTCTATGAAAACCCTTGTGCCTCTTAGAATTGGCCTAGATAAAGTCTCAAAGAAGCTTTTCAAGATGCATATAAGAGGAACTAGAGGGAGCCGAACAAGATGAATAATACACATGAGTAGTAGTGAGAACCTTATAAAAATCTCTAATTTCCTAGCCAATGTCAAAGGCTAAGTGATCTAAAAGGAGATTTTTATGAACACTTTGAACCATATAAGACCAAAACTCTGTAGGAGAGGCTATAAATGAAATGGAATGTCTAAAAATTTCAACTAGACCCTATGAATGATCCATTTCAACGTATGCCATCTAACCAAGGAATTTGGGTGACATGGATTGGTGATATCACTGAGTCTTATGCCATTGAATAGATGAGATAGATTTAATACATAAGATATATAAACATTCTATGGCATGCTTGAAAGAGACTTCATCTTCTTGCTGAGTGAGAAAGGGATCATCAACAAAATGCCCATTAAATAACTAGTGATCTGAATTAGGAAGAGAGATCCCCTTGACCATACCCTTGGAACCATAACTAGCCAACATATAACTAAATCCTCCTACATCCAAAACATATTGTGAGGGAGAAATGGGGAAACCCTATTAGATGGATCTATCGAGATAAAATATATATATATATATATATATATATATATATATATATATATATATATATATATATATATATATATATATATATATATTTCTAGCTATTGATGGTAATATAGACCCCAACATCTTGAAATAGAATATTAATGGTGTGAACAAACTTCGGACCAAACCTTAGAGCTTGAAGTGTAGCTATGATAAAATGACATTAAATGTGATAATAATTTTCCTCAAAATAAATATTGATAAAGAATGTCTTCTTGTTAGATATTCTAGCCCATTACATACCTTCCTATACAACATTAACATTATTGATAGTATATCTATATTGAATGAACCTATTTGATCAATTTACACAATTAAGGGAAGTAAGTGTTTTATTTTTAGAGCTAATGCAATAGCTATAATTTTGGATGAAACATTGAGTAAAGTGATGGGTCTCTAGTTGGTAACTACCTCAGGGTCCTCTACCTTGGGAATGAATTTGATATTGCCTTGATTGATGACATGACCTAAATAATAGGTCTAGATAGTTTCAGAATAGACTTTATGAAGATCAAGTCCAATCATATCCTAAAGTGTTTGATAAAATTCATAGAGGAAGCCATCAATACTGGGATCTTTGCCAAAGGCCATCTACATAATAACTTCTTTAAGGACATTGATACTGAGAGTTATATCACAAGCAACTCTTTGCACTTCTGAGAGCTTAAAGGGGACCACACTAGGGCATTGAGAGAGGAAACATTCGAGAGTAGAAGATGAAGGTTACATTGTAAAGACACCATCGTAGTGATGTACAAAGGCTTGGAGGATATAAAGTAATTTTGTAAGCCTGTTTGAAGCACTTTTAGTCATTTTAATTTTGTTTGTAGTTTGTCATGACTGAAGGAGAGCAAAAAATTCCTTGGGAACTTTGTCTCTTACATTCAACCAATACATCCATGCTTAGATTTGAGATCCTTTCACATTATAAGTCTCAACAACCTAGATTTTATGTCTCCACATAGTAGTTTGAGTATGTAAATGAGGGTTTAAAGGCATAGCTTCAAATTCCTATGAAACTTTAAGGTATTCATGAATTGTAGCATTGTGAATGTGATACCTGAATAGAGGCATTTATTCACCATAAATCTAGAGGAAAGAAGTGGTACAAGATATACAATCAGATCACCACTAAATCTAGCGAGTGTCCCATATGGGTTTGGGAACAAGGCTTTAAATCCTAATAATATGCTCAACAGTCCACTCCTACTTGAGATGGGTAACGTTGATGTAAAATTTAGAACCCTTGGGTGTAACCTAAGGATAGGTCCATTCTATGTAGAAGAAAATGGGATTATGATCAGATAAAAAAGAGTCTAGAGTCACAGATACAAGCCATCCATTAATTGGATTGAAGAAGAAAAGATCATGTGCAAAAACCAAGGCACAATCAATATGTTTGAGGAATCGATCTTCTTTACAAAAATTTGACCATATGTACCACAGAGAATTGGAATCTCTCTTTCTACAATGGTTTAGGTTGAAAACCCCAAGTTTATTTTGTATGTAAAACCAAGCTTCCTATTCTCTTGTAGACTATCTCATGGGAAGATGACCTTATTTGTCTTCTACAAATTCAATCATGTTGAATTCACCACAAAGAATCCAATGTGAATCTCGAATGGAATTAACCAATGATATCTAGACAAAGGTGAATTTCATAACATCATTAGAGGCATACAAGTTGACAAGGCCAATGTTGTGATTATCAAAGTCAAAAAGAGTCCAGACCACCTGGTGAGTGGGGTCAGAACCATAGCAAATTATATTTTGACACATGTCAGGCACCATAAACGTGACAACTCCCCCACAACTAGATGCATGACAAGTGGCTTCATAAAAGTCCCCAAGATAGAGAGTGTGATCTGTAAATTGATGAAAAAAGATAGAAATTGAATTTTTACATCCAGAACACTTTCATTTGAGCAAAATGATGACAATTATTCCTGATTATATGATTACAAGTTAGATCAGTTAGGCCTCAAACATTATAAGAATAAACTAGCATTGGAAATCATCTAAGCTCATATTCTTTTCTTAGTGAGGTCCGATAGGTCTAAAAATGATAGAAAGTTGATCCTAGAATGGTAAATTTTCCAAGCTTGAAAGGTTGCCTTTTGTTTCGAAAATAATGCTCATTTCCAGAGGGAGAGTCACTATGCAAGCAACACAAAAAAGACTTAGGTTGAGGGTTACGAGACCCTGATATAAATTTGATTCATTCACCCATGATGTGGGTTGTGATAAAGGAGACATAAGAGTGGGAGATGGGGATGCCACAAACTAGGCGATTACCTATGCAGACAAGGAAATGGGAGGTGGGGTTTAACTTGGGGAGATGTGGGGGCTTTATTGGCAGAGGCTAATGTTTAACAAATCCACTAGATTATACATAGAAAGACAAGATTTTAAACACATATACCAAATATATATTACAACACAAGAATGTTCAAAGACCATAAGAATTGCTCAAGGTATGATAATAGCAACATATCATAATGATAGATGAAGGCAGTCCAATTTAGTGGTGTGTATGAATTTGATTGATCTATAGATAGTGATTAATTATAAAACATTGGGCTGAAGTATTCTTAGTGAGACATTACCATTTCATGAGTATGATTTACATGTTTGTGTGATATCTTGTAATAAAATGATTTTCTATGATACATTGCATGTTTAGTTTAGAAAGCATACATCATATGATACTTGCTTGTCTCTCTATATTTTCATGCCATAACTATCTACTCATCCATGAAAGAAGGGGCATTTTCTGATGGGATTAGTGTCAGGGATCATTGCTCTATGGTTAGTGTGTAAAAGCACTAGGGTGATGCTCTCCCTACCAATAACAATACTACTTATCAAGATGACACTTGAGACTGCCACATATATGTGAGTTTGGGAACTATGCTCTAAGGAAGCCATATCTGTTATATGTACATTGTATTGTAATTATTACTAAATATTGTCATGAGAGTTGTAATTACTTGTTATAGTATATTGACAACAGTGGTTGTAGACTTGTATCAATTGTGGTTGAGTTAATATAGTTAATTTCTATATCTGCGTTATGATGTGCTCTCATGATATTAGATATTAGTGACATGAGGTGTTTTACACCTAATTCTATTGTCACACTTGTGTAATTCATATTTGTCTCTATATTCTTTTGATTTATTAGAAACACCTATGTCTGAAGTGTACGATCAAATAGCTGTTCATATCATTTTTCTTTTTAATGATTGGCGCATGGAAAAAATTAATGATTATTATTACATCTTTTATATAATTATAGTACAAATAAATAGATTTTTATAAAATATTAATAAAAATATTTAATTAGGTAAAATAAAAGATATAAAATAGAAATTATTTAATAAATAAGTTTTATAATCCAAGAAAGAGCTGATTTATAAAGTTTAGATATGTATTTGTAATATTTCAATTTTATGTTTTATTGTGAATATCAAATAATTATATATGAAACATTTACATTCAAAATTCATCTCATAATGTGAAATATATTTGACTTAGAAGATTTGTGTCAAACTTATTTTCTTTTTTTTTGGAGTATAATGTATTCTTTGCATGATGTCTTGAACATACCAATACTCTTGAAAAATATTGTAAATAAGTCTGAAACTTTATTTTACTGACTATGTTTTCTTAGTTTTATTCTTCATAATTCATGCTCATAATATTTTGCATTCACTCTGATTAGATTTTAAATGGAAATTATCCTTCTTTCCAAAATAGTATAGAAGCAACACATAAAAATAATGAGAGAAAAGTATTTTTGTCCTTATATTATATCAAAGTATAGTAAAAATTTATTATTATTTGACAAATCCTTATAAATTCTAACATTAAAAATAACAAATAAACTTTAGTGCTTTAAATGATTACTTTAATGAATGCTTATTCTTTAATAAAATAGTTGTAATTTTTAAATAGATTTTAATTATATTTACTTTCTTTTTAAGCAACTAGAATGTGTACATGTATATTAACAAATTGAATCCATGTTAACATTATATTCTTGTTTAAACCAATCTCAATAATTAAAAATTGAAAAGGATTTATAGGACTAGCAAATGAGTACACTTTATCCAAAATGAGCTACTTACAAGAATTTTTATTAAATAATATAGATACTTTTGAAATGCAAAAACCAGTTAAAATACTTGAAAATCAAATATATTACTTATTAAAAATAAAAGTGAACCTCATCCTATTTTTTTTTAAAATGATAGTGAGATTTCAAAAAGTAACACATATAATGAATATTAATTTTTTTTTGTTATAATTTTTGTTTATTTTAATAACCAGCCAACCCTTAAGACATTATTAAGGTACATTAGTGATTAAAAAGGTGTCATGAAACTATGCATGTGTAAATGATATCTATTTATTATTGTGAGAAATAAAGAAGATAATAATAATTATCACTTAATCTACATAATTATGTAATTATTATTGGTTGACGTAGATTTTTTCAAACAATGCATTTATTATTTGTTGTATGTTGTAGGATGATAAGACTCTTAATCTAATCATGTTTCTCATGGGATGTATATTACAGATAGAGGTGACAATATAAAATGAGATTGTGTGTTACTTCATATGGTGTGCTAATGCACTATGAAAGTAAGAGTTATCTTGTTTAAGGGTGAACTTAAGTAATAGTGTAGTGGTGGGGAAGAGAAATCTCGTACATAACATGCAACTAGTGAATGATTTAAAATTGATTTTGGTGATTATGGTGAGGGGAAATGATATCCTACATCATAACTAAATTTAGGAAAATTTTTGGGTTTACATGACTGGCACCCATTGCAAAGGGGACACAACTCGTTGGGTGGTCAGATATTTGATTGGATGTTTTCTATTGTCAAGGGTTGATAAGGATGACATGAAACTAATTTAATTATAATAGGGCTCCACATATAATGCACAAATCAAATTAGCATTGAAATGCCACTAATCTGGGGATAAGACATTGAGGTTTGAAAATCTATATTGTAATTGCTATTCATTTATGATGCTAATATCTTAACACCTAGAAAAAATACATGAGGAGATATTGTAGACTAGTGGACCAATCAAAGATGTCCCAACCTTGATTTGATATAACTGACATGTATCATTCTACATTATTATTAAATTGATGTGCCAATTTGAAATTCAATGTATTCGCATGCATAAGTGTAAATTATATGGGATAAATCCTATCCATATCCATAATTTCTAATAATTTTAGACTCATCTAAATTGACATGTGGTGATTTATTTACATTTTATAATATTCATTTGATATTCAACCCCTATTTTCATTGAGGTTCCAAGATTCATCTTGGAATATTTATATGTCAATTAGATGTTATCTTCCCATGTTTGAATGACATCATTCATCTGCTCAGTGATTGAGATGACACATTGGCACATATAGGGATAATAATGGAGAAGCTGATTAGATCAAGTTTGAAGTGGCCCAAATCAAACATTGGGTTGGCACATACTATGCACCAAGGGGCCCACATCAAACATCAGACCTAGATTGAAGGCAAAATTTTATTTTACATTACTATCATCCATTGTAAAGGGGTTTGTAGCTTTTAAGGTGGTGGAATTTTTTCATGGTCAATGTTTACCATCAAGTGTGGATGAGGATGTCATGAGAGTTCATTTGATTGAAACATGGCTCCATGTCTTATTTATAACTCAATAAAATGATGCAATGCTACTAATGTGGGAACAAGACATTGAGGTCTCAGAGCCTATCTTGTAGTTTTCATTTGTCCATGCTACAAATTACTTTGATAGATGTGACATGTCATTGAATCTTGACCATGTATCCTCCTAAGGTTCATCAATTTTATCACTTGAAATACCCTATCAATGCCCCTCACCATGACTACCAGTTCACCTTAAAATATTTCTCCACTTCCATGTTGTATATAGCCTTGCCCTTTCCCAACATTTCACCATTACTCAAGATCACTATATAATGTAACATATCTTTCCTACACAACACATTGCCATATCATATGAAGGAACACATGACCTTATTTGGCACTATCATGAGGTAACCACCACCAAATGCATATCAAAATGGCATGGATATAATCATACATAAAGTACAATGAATGAATCTCAATAAAGTGACAATAATATTTGAAACATTAATCATCAAGGGTTAACCTTCACTGTCATATCAAGAGTATGCTCATTGTATGGCCTACATATCAACACTTCATTTACATTTGATCATTGTGCAGGAATGAAGGATAATATTTATGTAACTCTTAGAATAGTAGAGAAAGTAAGACTATGTAATATCTATTCCATGATGTTTACAAAAAAAAAAAATTTCTCAATAAACACATAAAAAAACATTTCACAAAATTTGGTTCACTCTTTAATACTCTTCACTTGCTTCACACTCATAAACACTTAATACAAAGTAAAATAAGAGATAAAGACAAATCCCTCATGGGGTTCTTTTCACCATTAGGGAAATTGATATTACAATTACTATATTATTAATTTCCTAACTTGAAAGACCACCCAACATTACTGCCACATCAATTTTTAGGAACATCATATATGAGAGAAAGCATGACATCCTTGCACATAAAATTTGAGAGTATATCATCAAAAGGAATACTAGAATGACTTATTCTATGGACTAATGGAAAATGTCAAAGTACAAAGTCACCAACCCCTAAGATAATTGATTCAATCCAGTTCTAAAAATTTCAAATTAAACACCAAGAAAAAATATTCATCTAAAAAATTAAGAGATCACACTAAAATATGTCATGTTTCCTAAATAATGTTTTAGAATACATATATTTTTTTCATATGTGAATTTTAAAGTTGATATGGAATGAAGGTTTTATTCTACCACTACATTTTTAAATTGAAAAATGCACTTGCATTAATTTAACAACTAATATAGTACAATGTTAAAAATATAAAAAATGGGTGGAAAAGTCACACCCCAAAAACCACACCAAGCTAAGGAAAACTCAAGAGAAACAAAAGTCCAAAAGAGGTCATAACCTGGATAATAACCACAATTAAACTAACTCAAATGCACATCAATAAAAAAAGGGAATGGAATAATAAAAACATCAAGGAAATAACTAAGCATCAACTACAAACATGGTGGATGATAAATGAGGCAAAGGCGAAGGCTCTTGAGATTTCCATCCCCAACCTTCTTGGGTTAGGGGATCCTTATCAATTGGGAAGAGGTCCCATCCATTAGCCTACTAGTTAGCATCAAAATCATATTGCACTTGAGAATATTAGTGGGAAATAGAGATGGAAAATGCGAACCATGGGAATTTATCCTACAAAGGGGTCTCCACCTCCCCACCCCACCTCCAATCTCTATGTTGCCACTATCATATCTTCAGGGAGGAGTTGACCAATGAGAGCAAGGAAAGAAGCTCCTCCAACTTTAGGACCTCCAACTGGGAAAGTGGTGGTGCCTCTCCCCATGCCCACCACCCCTAAGAGGGGATTAGTGATGAGGGGAATTGATAGTCTCATGAATAACTACACAAGGATAATTCCCCTAATGGTCGAAGAGTAGTTGTGGATGGTGAAGCTCGAGTCAAACATTATCTTTTTTACTCTGTATTTGAAGGGTAACATTATCAATAACAACACCTTTATTAGTTATAGAATTTATTTCCATATCTTCATTATTATAACACCCTTTATTTATAGGTTTCTCATTAAAATCTACCAAAATATGTTATATCTTACAGGAAACAGGGCAAAGTCTCCCAAGAGAGTCACTTTCCAAATGAACATTTCAATCTTGAAGGGTTTGAAAAGGGTATCAATCCATATCCAAGTTGATTGGGAATGAAGGCAAAACCAAAAGAGATGTTTAATGGTTTTTGGGTGATGATAGGCCAGGCAAGTGGGATTTAAAACCCTGATGTGATTGATCCTATTCCACATAGGTAGACTTGGGTAGAGGATACACCAAAGGAAATGAGATTTCTTTGGATCAATACATGTCATTGAGATATTACCAAATTTTTGGGCCCAAACCTGATGGAGATATTAGAGAGAGAACCAATGATTGATGGCATCAACATCAATATTGTGATGGGACATAAAATTTTAAGCCAATTTAGGTTAATAGTGATAAAATGGTGTGGCTATGGGCCAAGATCAGTCTTTCCACCACAACGTAATAGAAAACTCCTATCTTGTGCAAGTATTGATTAGGTATGAAACTTTAAATTTTTGAAAAGGATTATGCATATTTCTTATTAAGATGGTACTTACACTTTAGCATAGGGAAAGGAAGCTATTACATAGATATGTTAAAAAATAAATCACCAACTATGAGAATACCTTTCTTAAACAACGTCAAGGTTTTGATCTTCAAGACAATGGCAAAGGGGACATTATGGAAGTTCAAAGAGGGAGACCACTATAATGACAAAAAGTTTAGAGAAATACTATTTTTAAACCCATACCCCAACCAAATGAGGTGTGGTTTGATATTTTCCCAAGATTTCTAAATACTTTACATGAAAAAGTGCCCCTTAACCTTAACTGTCACCAATGAGATAAACTGTTGTGAAAGCTAATTCATTGCCGAGTGGGAAACCTTGAGAGATGTAGTGACTCAACAAAATTTACCATGCTTCGTCCCCTTCCAAACTTTTGATAATCCATGTAACCCTTAGATTGAGTCCCTAAATCTTGATGTCTATGAGTCCCACCCCAGTAGATTCTTTACGAAATTAATAAATAGCCTAAGAGACTCTATGAAGACCCTAGTGCCATTCAGAATTGGCCCAGGGAAAGTCTTGAAGAATATTCTAAATATTTGGATAAGAGGCATTGGAGGGACCCAAAAAAAATGAATAATACACAGGAGTAGTAATCATCACCTTATAATAAATATGGAATTTCTCAGCCGAAGTTAAAGGCTTAGTGATAAAAAAAGATATTTTGTCTCAACTATTTGAACCACATAAGATCACAATTATATAAGAGAGGCTCTAAAACCAAATGTAATTCCTAAGAATTTAAATTGGACTTTAGGAAGGATCAATTACCACATATATCCCTCTATCCAAAGAGGTTTGGGTGATAGGGATTGGCGATAATATTGAGTCTTATGCCATTGAATATAAGACATAGATTGAAGACAAAAGATATGTAAACATTTCATTGAATGGTTGATAATGTATTCATCCTCATAAAAATTGAGGAAGGAATCATTAGAAAATTTCCCATTAGTTAACTTGTGATCTGAGTTAGGAAGAGAGATCCCCTTGACCAGACCACTTGAAGCATAATTGGTGAATAGATAACTAAATCCTTATATAACAAAAACATAAAGTGAGGGAGAAAGGGGTAAACCCTATAAAATGGATCTATGGAGCTCAAAGTGTTGATATTTAGAGCCATTGATGGTAATTCATGCCCTATCATCTTGAAATACCATATTGATGGTGTGAACAAATTTGGGACCAAACCTTAGAGCTTGAAGCATAACTATGATAAAAGGCCATACAATTTGATGATATTCTTTCTCAAAATAAATCTTGATGAACAACACCTTCTAGTTAGATATTATAGCCCATTTCATACATTAATAGATAGTAATAACATTATCTAGAATATATCCATGCTAAATAAAGCCTATTTGATCACTTTGCATAATTAAAGGAAGTAAGTGTTTGATTTTGAGAGATAATGATTTAGATATTATTTTTTAATAAATATTGAGAAAAGTGATAGGTCTCAAGTTGGTAATTACCTTAGGTCCCCTATCATGGGAATGAATTTGATGTTTCCCTGATTGATGAGATGACCTAAAGATTGGTCAAGATAGCTTCAGAATAGACTTTATGAATATTAGGCCCAACTGTATCTTAAAGGGTTTGATAAAATATACAGAAAAAGCCATCAATACTTATATCTTTTTCATAGGTCATCTACATAAAACCATACTTAAGTTCATTGATACTAAGAGGTCTATCATAATTAATTCTCTATTTTTTTGAGAGCTTACATGGGACCACAACAAGGCATAAAAAGAGGGAAAAGTCACGAGAAAAAGATTAAGGTTCTACCATAAATACACCATGGTAGTGATGAAAAAATGATTTGGGGATATTAAGTAATTTGGTAAGCTTGCCTAAATCACTTCTAAGCATCTTGTCTTGACTGAAAGAGAGTAAAAGAAATCCTCAGTCACTTTGTCTCCTATCTTCAACCAATGCATTCACGTTTAGATTTCAGATCCTTTAGCCTTATAAGCCTCAGTAACTTGGAGTTTATGTATACACATGACAACTTGAGTATACAAATGAGGGTCTAAAGCTATAAATTTCAATTCCTATGAAACCTTAAGGTATTCACAATTTTTATCATTATGAATGTGATGCTTAAAGAGATCAGCTTGATCACCATAAATATAGAGTAAATAAGTGGTATGAGATATATAATAAAACCACCACTCAACCCAACTAGTGTCCCATGTTGTTTTGGGAGCCAGGTTCCAAATCTTAATGATATGTTCAATAATTTGCTCATGCTTGAGATGGGTAATGTTGAAGTAAAACTTAGAACCCTTGGGTTTAAACTTGGGAGAGGTCCATTCTATGTAGAATCAAATGGGATAATGATCAAA
Organism: Torreya grandis; assembly: GCA_037957365.1. Taxonomy (NCBI): domain Eukaryota; kingdom Viridiplantae; phylum Streptophyta; class Pinopsida; order Cupressales; family Taxaceae; genus Torreya; species Torreya grandis. The sequence goes on along the minus strand of JARHVA010005501.1, from coordinate 289,127 downwards.
TAAGAAAGAGTTTGGAATCATAGACATAGGTTGTCCATGAACATGAGTGAAAAAAAAAGGTCTTGCTTAGTAATCAAGGCATGGTTAAGACATTTTAGAAATCAATCTTATCCTTTACTTAAATTTTACCATGTTAACCAAAGAACTATAATCTCTCCTGAACTATGATGGTTTGGGTAAAAAATACCACATTTATTTCACATGTAAAACCAAGCTTCCCATTCCCTTGCACACCATATCATGGAAAGATAACATTATTTGTCTTTTGAAGATTCAATCATTTTGAATTCATCATAAATAATCCAATGCAAATATATAAGGGAATCCACAAAACATCTCCAAATCAAGGTGCATTCCATAAAAACATTAGAGGCATACAAGTTGACAATGCCAATTATGTGATTACCAAAGTAAAAAAGAGTCCAAACTACTTGGTGGGTATGATTAGAACCTAAGGAAATAATATTTTGAGATAGGTTAGGTGGTAGAAGTGTGACAACTCCCCCATGACCAAGCTCATAATAAGTGGCATGAAAAAATGTATACATCTAAATTTTCTCTCTTCATTAAATGTCACTAATATCACTAGTAGTTGACACTAATTCTGCTTATCTAATTTATTCCTTCTAATCCCATCTTAATATCCACCCTTCCCAGTTATTTATCTAATACCCCCATTTATAGTCATTCACTAACCTTATTCTTTCCTACTTCATCATTAATTCCTTTAAAACATCCTTTAATCATATCCTAATATATCTTATTCATTGTTTGGGAATTTTAAATTCCCATGACCCACCTTACCACCTACTAAGCCTATTCTTAGACTCTCCTAAACGACTAGTCCCTAATTATCCACCTAATCCCTATATAATCCCCCATATAATCATAACTAACCCCTAATAAGGATTATATAACTCTCCAAATCTAGAACTCTCTCTATTCTCACCCCTCCTCTATAGAAGCTTCTAAATCTATAGGCTTCCAAGGAATTTTAAATTCATTTTAATACTTAAGCCTTGATCTCCTTCATCTAACTTCAAATCTCCACCAATGTTCTTTCCCTCCTATTTAAACAAACTCTGTTCCTCCATGGAAGGCCATATTATGAATGCATAACCAATCCATGTCCAATTAGTCTTTTAATCATCTAATCTTTCATCAACAATCCTTGATTCATGCCATCATAATGTCCAATCTGAGTCTAAGTCTATTTTGTCTCTATGAAATTTCATATCTCTATCCAAGTTTATCAATGTTGCAATTCATAGCTAGGTCAAGATAAGAAAATTTGTATGAATTTAATAGTGGTTATAAGTAATTATTTATTCTATTTGGTTGTATATTAATCAATGTAAGGTAAATCAGAACTTTTATCACCAACTTGCAGGTGATGCATAGCCACCAACCTAGTTCAAGGATATTTGTCAAGCAAACAAGAATGGAAAGAATGCAAGCATGACATCGATGCCTAAGGTGAAATATGGTGGATTTTCCTTAGATTCAAGCTAATTCACCCTCTCCATGTTGATGTTGATGGTTCTATTCTAGCACCATTTTTTTTTAAATTTTAAATCTCTTATGGCCTTCTGTCATGTTGCCAACATACGTAAAAAATATAGATTATAAAATAATAACAATAAATGATTCTACACCTTTTTTGAATCATGAAATTGTATGGTTAATAAATGATTGATAAGATTATTGCATGTGATCTCATAGGCATTAAGATATTTTTGGTAGATAAAAGTGAGATTAAAAATAAAAATAAAAATAATCCCAACTGGTCTAGTTGTCTCATTATTAGTCATAGTAATCACTAAATATACTTAAGGTGTAGCCGTAGATTTATGCATGTTAAATAATCTTTGTTTAGCCTTACATATCATATAATAGGGTTTTAATTTAGTCCAAGTCTAATAATTGATAACAATTATAAGTTATGTTTTTCATTTTCTTATTTCATTATATGGCACTAAAAAATTTATTGTCCATCATAGTAATTTATCAAAAATAGAAGATTGTATAAAATATGGTCAAATTTTTATAACTTATAAGTTTGCTTATTAAAGGTCAAATTTGACTACAACTGTCACTTTTTTTTAGGATCACTTGTCTATTAGCATCATTCTTGAAGAATCATCCACTACATTTTCTAAATCAGAAACTACTAACCCTCTGTTTACATCAAACAAATCTTCTTTCTGAGTATGTTCCATTTTTACAAAACATTTATGATTTTTGAGTCATTTTAGGCCTCTCATAAGGCTAAAATTGCCTTTGGTATTGGGGTATCCACCACTCGAACCTACCTCTCGACCCCACCCTATACCAAAACAAGGAGCATGCTTGGGATACCAACCCTGGACCCTACAAGGAACATTTCCCCTTGATCCCATTGGGGGGGCTACTGGCCCGAAAACCCCACATCATGGCCTGATCACCCCAAAGGAATTGGAGATCCAAATCATGATTTTTTAAGGGTGTTTTTCTTAAGACATATTGGACTAATATCTTGTTTCTTGCAAGGGTGAACCTAGAAGCTATTTAATTTTTTCTAAAATCTTATCTTGCATGTCGTATTTTGGTCTAACATCATTTATCTTATATTTTTCCCATCAATATCATCAATCAAACTACTAATCACTTGTCTTGCAGTTTTCCTTTTTAAAATTACTAGTCAAAATACTAAACAAATTCTTGCCTTTTATAAATATATCACATCTTAATCTTAATCGATTAATTCATCCTTTTGTATACTTGTTTGTTACATAATGGTTCAAATGGTATATGCTCTCCTCTTTGCATCCTTGCAATGATTCTTGGGGGATCAAAAACCACCTATAAACCCTCCTCTTCTTTTTATTTCTTAGGGGTTGGTGATGTGTATTTCACCACCATACACTAGACCAAACTCTATGTTTTGATATAGTCTAAATATTAGGAGATCTATGATTAGGAACCTAAGAAAAATTCCCCATAAAGGGTTTTATAGAGTTAGGGGTAGTTAAGCTCCAGTACGTAGGGTGATTAGACAATATATTATACAAACATGGGCCCCATTATACCTTTGCATATATAGGGGATGTACTTAAAAACCCTTGTGTAAACCTATATTAGGAGCCTTTCACCATAATAGGTGTACTACTACCAGAGTTAGTATCAAATCCTAAGTAGCCATCATGTGCAAATAGGGTCGAGACTATTTGGTCAATTCCATAATGGATCACTGACCTATAGCATCACCTAAAAATCCATTTGATGGTGCAAACATCACGTTACACTACCTTATCAGTTGACTAAATTAAGATTTGTTATTGTGTGTGTTGTTTGAGTGTTGTATTAGAAGTGTGTTTTTTGTGATTCAAGTCATCCTTATACCCCAAACTTATACATTCCTATCTAGGTCTTTACACACATCATCATTCTATCATCTTGTACATATTATCTTTGTATATCTTTTCCATTATCCCATACCATATCCCATATTGTCTTTATCCCATCCTAGTCTAGTCATATCCACTCATCATTGATCATCCCCCATCACTTACATGTCTTAATCTCATTTTATACATCCTTATATCATCAGTCTCTTGTACATATTATCTTTGTACATCCTCTTAATTGTCTTATCCCATCCCATCTCTTATCTTGTTTACATCTTATCTTAGTCATATCCAACAATTGTTGAACATATCCTTACCTCACTATCATTTTGCACATATCATCATCCTTTTATACATATTTTGTTGTCTTGTACATCCTTGTCATCCTCCTTTTATACATATATCCTCATATTGTATATCCTTCTCTTTTTATTCTCTTATATCCCATCTCATATCCATCTTGAATCCAACCTATCCTTCTCATATCTTGTTTTTATATGCATGTAATAATTTATTTGCGCATGTCAATATGGTGTGCCATGTAAACTTAGCTAGATAAAATTTTGATACTTATTTATTATTGAATATTGTTATCATTATGAAACTAAATGACTACATTTTTAGATAAAATTTTGATACTTATTTACTATTGAATATTTTTATCATTATGAAACTAAATGACTACATTTTTAAGGTGATTATTATTATGCATTATACTATTATGATACTTAGAATGATTAATGATGTGCACACAGATCTAATGTAAAATTTTACATAGAGTTGTGAAATGCAAGCAAACATAGTTTCCAGTGATGCAGGTATTCATTAATGCCTTAACATTACATTTCTTGTTAGTTAATATATATATATATATATATATATATATATATATATATATATATATATATATATATATATATATATATATATATATAATTTTATTAATTGTTAATGGGTTTCATCTTAGTTTTTGATTTCAACATAGGTTACTCTGGTCGTACAGAGAGGGAAAGTATCATCAAGGAGAGTTGGAATAGAAAAGGTGTTAGAAAAAAATAAAGATGATGTGTTGATCAAGTGAGCCAAGCATATCATAAGGATTCCATAGATGGGTTAGCTTTAGTGCTTACCTCTTGATTGACCCTCTTTTAATATGATAACTTATTAAGCTAATTTAAATATGCTTACCCTTACTATAGTAATTGAAGGACTCCAACTTAACATGGGACATACATGGTCAGTTAGGAGGCATTAAATGATTTTATTTAAAAATATTTTACCGCATGGTAGAAAAAGAAATATTATAAAAATGATTTTAAACATTTAATTCTCTTCCAAATCAAATATTCAATTTTCAACCAATATGCCACCCTTTGTGGATAAAAATAAAGTTGGTGTTGAATTCAACATTGACTAAAATGAATATTTTATCCTATTGTCATCCCCCCTCACCCATTGTGCAACATGGGGGAATAGTGAATTAGATAGAGTAAATAGTGAAGTTGGGTGAAATAAATTAAATGCTTGAATCTATCTATTGTCTTGGGGAATGTCAAATAGGCAAGGAAAAAGAGGAGGGGGTTAATAGAGGAAAGGAGAAAAGCATATAAAAGGAGGAAAGATGGAAGAATGGAGTAGGAAGAATATGTGCTCATATTTAGTCTTTGGCTAATCAGGTTACTAGATCTGTTGAAATGATGATAGCTCTTGTTTCAAATCTATTATGTCAAAGTAAAAATATAATGGTTGGAATAGATATCAAGATATATGATTAAACTCAAACCTTCCTCTTACCCTTGCTCAACCCATTCTCTTTTTATTGCATAGTCTATTTGTTTTTCATTTGATTCTAGATTGTAGCTTAAAGACACTTTAAATATAAATGACCATTAGATGAAGGTTGTTCCTTTGATATAAAAGTATGGCATCATTTTCCTCTGTTTATGATATGGTAAAGTGTTTAAATATTGAATAAAAGGAAGATTTTAAACACTTATAGTTTCTAAGTTCCAGATGTGTCTTTTATATGATCATTACCTAGTTGTAGCATCACATCTATTTTACTCATAATATTCTAAACATTTTTTTTCTTTATTTATTATTGACTACTACATAGGCATCCCATATCTGTGTATAGGTAGAGCCTTAGTTTTCCCAAGTGCTCTATTGGAGTTGCAAGTTGAAATTGGCATGCTATTTTTTTCTTCATTATTAATTGGTAAAGAATTTAAAATTAGGTCAAATAAGGAATAAAATAGCAACATTTGTTTTCTCCAAGCAACTTCAGTCTAATAGACCAGTTGTGACATCCTCTTTCTTTGTATTAGATAATAACAATAAGAAAAAACAATTTTTAATTTCATACAACCTACCCTATAGTGGTGCCATATATCTCCATCATGATTTGTTTATTGTCATCTTATTTATACCCATATCTATGGCATTTTACCTTGGAAGATTTCATTATTTTCTATTTTCCTAGTGTTGGAGTTAATGCTTTACCCTATGTGGTATTTGGAGGTTGAGAAAAAAAAAGAAACTATGTGTTAAAATTTACATTTGCACAACCAAACTAATAGACTTATTTTAAATCATTATGTAAATCTGAAATAATTTAAGAATATAATATTCTTGAGTAGAGTATATTCAATTAAATGATTATAATGTCTTGTTTCAGCGTATTAGTTCTTTATTATTCAAAAGAGACTCAATGGTATTTTTCGTTATAATAATTTAATACAAACTAAGCATATAAAGAGAAATGTTTTGAAATATAGAAAAGGTAAGAACATTACTTAGACTTGAAAATTTTATGCTAGTAATCAAAAATGAATAATCATTACATTATATTTTTAATTCAAACTAAGTACTATTTGAGTTAAAATAATGACCTTGTATCATCTTTAGAATGTCATTTGGTTTGAAACTCAAATGTATTATTATAATTATAGACATTAGTGACATGAAGTAAAACTTATCACATATTAGCAAACTATTAGTGTCATTAGATTGTCAAAATAATATTATATGAATTAAATATTATAATAGCATCTACAAAACCAAGAATCCTAAAAAAGATATTACATATTATTAAACATTTTTGAGATTACCTTCAAATATAGTAAATTGAAGAACCCATATTAATAATATATCCTCATCTATCATTTATAAAGATTACTAAGTTGAGATTATAGGGTCATTAGAAATGATTCATTTATTCAGAATGGACATTAAATGAAAAAATGTTTAATTGTTGTAACTTGTAGTCATGTTTATGAATGAGTTATTAAATCAATCTAAAAAGAAAATATTACTCTAATTTTAGATATAAAATATTGGCAACTTAAACATAGTATTAATACGTGAGTTAACTTGTATCTGGATCAACATATTTATACCAAAATTGACTATATAAACAAGTCAATGACTTGCATAGGCGGTATGGGAAACTCATGTAAAACATAATCTCGTAAGTAAATTTTTAATAAAATAAACAACTGGTAGTAAAGATTATCTTGACCTAGTAACAATGAGATGTCTAGGTCAGGGAGACCTTTGGATAAGAGTAGTGAATGTGAGATGTGTGGTCTATGAGATGAGAGGGTATCCTAATTAGAAACACATAGTAACTCATTTATCTAATGAGTTAAGATTCAACAAGAGGTACTTGGCTAATCTAAAAACTTACGGCCATAAGTAGTGTATATAGGTAGTATACATTGGGAATATTCTATTGCTATTCTTGATTCACAATCACACTAATAGTATGCTACGTGGAGTATCCATGGTGTTGGAAAATGATCCCTTTCTTAGTTTTTGAAATATTATCTATCTTAATCATGAAGGGTAGGGCCACTCTCGGTGGATGAGAGGTGTGTAGGGGATTCAAAAGGCTCTGTGGTTAGAGTAATAACCCTCTATGATATTCTCACTCTCTACATTGATTTGGTCTACTATGGATATATGATAAATCCTCTAATTAATCAGTTGGTAAAAGATCAAGTGTTAAAAAAAGATGATTATGGTAATTACTGGTGTACTTTGTTAAAGTATGATTACTACAATTACAAATTAAAAGGACATTTGATCAGTCCTAACTGTATAATAGTTGTAATCAAATTTAGAACATATATGTATGATTTATATTGTTGTTAATTTGAAATGTTAATTCGATGTTCAAGTTAAGAAAAAAATATATTATGTTATTGTAATGTATATTTAAATATCACAATTTATTGCGATAGTGAACGAGTGAAAATGATAGAATATAATTTTTTAAATAAGTCTTTATCTTAATTAATTATGTTTGAGATTTTAATATTATGATGTAAATTACATTGTGTGTGGCATGTGAGTAATGGATGCAAAACAAATTGCAGGACACTCTTTTATTTATGCAAGTTATTTATCCTTGATTTTAAGAGCATATAATTAGTTATGGTATAATGTTTATGAAGAAGATTTATAAGCTAAATTGATCACTATGAGTTGTTCCTCTAATGCTCAATAAAATATTAAATGTACGTATGGTTTAGTTTACGTGATATAACCTTCGATTAAATAGTTAATCTATTATAAAAAAAAGTAGTTTAACAATACCTCAAAATGGATATCACATCATGGTATTAGAGTGTAGGTATAACACTCGGGCCTAATGGGCTTGCTACATTTTTAAGTTTCAATTATTTGATCCTACCAGGTTACTATGGCCCAAACACATAACAATGAGGGAAGTGATCAAAATGGAGAATAACTTCAACCTAAGCTTGACCAGATACTGGCTATATTATTCAATACTCAAGAGAGGATGAGTATCTTGGAACAATAAGTACATGACCTTACTTAGGGAGAAGGCCATGAAGAAAACATATGATATCAAATCAATGATGAATATGATCAGAATGTAATTGAGCAAAATCTATAAAATTGTAATGGGAATATTGACAATGAGCCCCCACCAAAGAAATCTTGATTTAAAACTCAGTTGTTAAGAGACCTAAAGAGGATAACCCCACCTAAGTACAATGGGATAGTACTTATAGATAGAGCATAAAATTGGATTATTAAAATGGATAAGTATTTTTAACTTCCAAACTTTTTGGACGAAACCAAAGCTATTTTACCAGCTCTAAGGTGAAGCAATAACTTGGTGGGAAAACTTAAAGTTTGAATGAAAATTATCTATAGAAACCACAACTTGGGAATAATTTGTGTCTTTCTTTAGAAAAATATGGTTTCCATAATTGTACTTTGATATAAATATGATAGATTTTTAGAATCTCTAACAAGGAGATATGCAGTCATTGTTTATTGGGAGAAGTTCACCCGACTCCTAAAATATGTGCCACAGTATTAGGGTGATCAAAGGTTTTAGATTAGAAGGTTTATTTTGGGTTTGAACCCTCATATCAGAACTGACATTAACCTCCACAGACCCACTACTATGGATGAATTTTTTTAGAAAGATATAAAACATAAGAAAAAACTAAAGACCTTTGCATTAACTAAAAAGGAATTTTATAACAAAGGGAAGTGGTTTCAACATAAAAACTCCCCTCCCTCTAGGAAGACACTTTGGAAAGGAAACAAAAATGGTAGGAATAAAAACATAGGTTCTATGAATAGTTCAAAGTTTGGGAATTCAAAAAAATACAAGAATGGATATAAGGGATGAAATGGTAATAGAAATAACAACAACAATAATTTCAATAGTGGAAAGTTTAGTGGTGAAGGAAAAACACAAGAGAAGAAAGGACCAATGAGTGGGTGATTTAATTATGTAGGTGATCATTATTATAACCAATGTCCTCATTGATATAATGATGTTTGATCTAAGGCACCCCTTTCAAGCTAACAATAAGTGTCTCAACAGAGGATTCACGTAGTGGTAGATAACCACTAGGTAGATTTTCAAGTGACACCAATAGAGGTAATAGGTAAAATTTTTGGTTGTCTCATTACTATGTTTATTGATACAGGAGCATCTAAGTGTTTTATAGATCCTAAAAATCTTAGAAAGATAAATAAAAATATTGTTTTTATGTGTAATTCTTGGTCAGTCCAGTATGGAAATTGAGCAGTGAAAAAGGTATATCAATGTCTATTTGAAGCTAAGTTAGTGATTGAGGATTCACTACTATAGTAGACCTATATGTGCCCCCCCTAGGATCATATGATGTGATACTTGGAGTTAACTAGTTGTGAAAGCATGGAGCTAAGGTCAGTTGCTTTCCCAAAACAATATCATGCCTAGATGATAAAGGATATTCTAGATTTGTGCAAGGAGTTAAACATGATGTTACTCTAAGGCAAATTTTTGTAATGCAGTTGAAGAAGCTAAATGAAAAGGGTGTGATCTTTTTTTAGTATAACATGATGAAGTGGAAGAGGTAAAATAACCCACAATAGAAGATTAACCTTTTCTATGTGATTTTAGTGATGTTTTTCCTGATGAACTACTACCACCTCAACCTAAGAGAGAATTTGATTTCTCAATCAATTTCATCCCTAGTTTAGATCCTAAGTCAAAATCCCCTTATTGAATGATGACAACTAAGTTGTTTGAATTGAAGTCTCAATTATAGGAACTATTAGCCAAGGGTCTTATCTATCCAAGTGTATCTTTGTGGGGTGATCCAGTGGTTTTTGTTAAAAATAAGGATGGCACTCTTAGGCTTTGTATTGACTATAGGATGATCAATAAATAAATAATGAAGAATAGATATCTTTTATTGTGAATTGATAATCTCATTGATCAAATGAAAGGGGAACCAATGTTTTCCAAAATATATTTGAGATTAGGTTATCATTAGTTGATGATTAAAAAGGGAAACATTCCAAAACCTACTTTTAGGACTTGTTATGGGCATTACGAGTTCACAGTTCTTCTTTTTAGACTTACAAATGCTCCAGCAATATTTATGAACCTAATGAATAGCATATTCAAGGACTATTTAGATAACTTTGTTTTTGTATTTTTGGATGACATTTTGATTTCTGTAAAATTTGAAGAGGAACATGTTCAACATTTGTGATTAGTAATGCTATGATTAAGAGAGAATACGCTTTATGAAAATCTAAGTGCATGTCTTTCCAAAAGAGAGTGCATTACTTAGGACACATCACTTTAGCTAAAGGTATTTTAGTTGACCCTATAAAGATTTGACCCATCATAAATTGGTCATCTCTTACAAATGTACATGAGGTTTACAGTTTCATGGGATTAGTTGGATATTATAGAAATTTTTTTGAAGGGTTTTCCAAGATAGGAATCCTAATCACTTCCTTATAAAAAAAGAACCAAAAGTTCATATGGACAGACAAGTGCGAGCAAGATTTTTAGCTCTTGAAAAAGAAGTTAACATTTACACTTGTGTTAAGGGTTCCAAACCTAAATGGAAAATTTACATGGATTATAGACATATGGAAAGAAGTAATTAGGAGTGTGTCAGATGAGATATGTATCTACCATGGCAATAGTGAGGACTATATTTTATGAGCAAATTTTGAGTCAACTATCATCAGATGAGTTTTATAACTAGATCAAGACTATTTTAGATGCTGGTAGTCATGACCATAGATATGAGGGCTATCAGATCAAAGGATGCAAACTCTTTAGCTTCAAGGGTAGGATTTATGTACCAAAACTTGGTGGTTTGTGGATAACAGTATTGGAGAAGGCACATAGTGCTCCTTCCTCAAGTCACCTAGGGGTGACTAAGATGTTAGCTGATCTTAAAAACATGTATTTTTGGCCATGTCTCAGGATAGACATTACTAATTTTGTGATGAGATGTTGGAGTGCTAGTGACTCATTACAAAGAACATGCATCCAGTAGGTTTGTTATATCCCCATGAGCCTCCAAAATGGAAATGGTAGTTTATCAGTATGGATTTTGTGTAAGGACTTCCATTATCAAAGAATAAACATGATATAATCTTGGTCGTAGTGGAAAAAATAAGCAAGGTTTCACACTTTATTCTAGGAAATATCATAGATGGATCTCCAGTGTTACCAAGAAGGTTTGTTTAAGAAATTTTTAGATTACATGTATTATGTGAAAATATCATTTTAGATCGAGATACTCACATGACTTCAAGGTTTTGGTAGATCTTGCACATAGTTCTAGGAACAAAATTGAATAATAGTTCTTCCTATCACCCTGAGACTGATGGACAAACAAAAAGTATCAATCAAGTTCTAGAAGATATGTTGTGTATGTATTTTATGTATCAATAATATAAGTGGGAGGAGTATTTTTCAATAGTAGAGTTTGTGTATAATACTTCACATCATTCGAATCTTGGCATGGCTCCTTTTGAGTCACTTTATGGTAGGAAGTATCATACACCCCTTGGTTGGGATAATCTAGGTGATAGAGTTGTGATTGGCCCATAAATGCTCCAGGTTATGGAGGAACATGTTAAACTCATTTGAATTTTTTTTAAGGCTATAGATCAGCAAAAGAGTTATGTTGATAAGAAGAGGACTCTTAGACTTTTTGAAGTAGGAGATAAGGTTTTTCTGAGGGTAAAACCACAAAAAAATTATATCAAGTTTGGAAAGTCTTCAAAACTAGAACCAAGATATGTAGGACCCTTTTATGTCCCTGAGGTTATTAACCTAGTTGCTTATAAACTTGCACTACTACAGACATTTGCTCGACTTCATAATGTTTTTCATGTTTCTTTGTTGAAATGTTATCATGCAAATGTGTCTCATGTTATTGATTGGAAAACCTTATAGGTATATGATCTGGGAGTGGTTCTGGTAGAGCCCCTATGGAATATTTATACTTGTAAACTGACTTTATAGAATATGGAAGTCTCCCAGTGGAAGGTCTAGTGGGACCAATATTATGAGGAAAGTACGACATGGGAAGACTATGATGAAGTCTAAAAATATTTACCACAATTTTTAATTAGTTACTTACATTTTAGTAGACATCAAGCTGATGTATTTTGCAAAGGGAGGAGGATGTCATATCCCATTTTAGATGCATGTAATAATTTTCTTATGCATGTCAATGCGGTGTGCCATGTCAAATTAGTTAGATAAACATTTGATATTTATTCACTATTGAATACTGCTATCATTTTGAAACTAAATGATTACATTTTTAAGATGATTATAATTATGCATTATAATATTATGAGACCTAGAATGATTAATGATGTACACACAAATCTAACATAAAATTTGACACTAAGTTATGTAGGGAAAGAAAACATATTTACAAGTGGCGCAATGATGCGTTGATGCCTTAACATTACATTACTTAATCGTTAATATAAATATTTAAATTTATTAACTGTTAAAAAGTCTCATTTTAGTGTGTGTTTGCAACATAGGTTACTCTGGCCCTACTAAGAGGGAGAGTATTATGGAGGAGGGTTGTAATAGATAAGGTGCCAAAAAATAAATAAATATGATGTGTTGATCAAGGGAACCAAGCATGCCATAGGAATTCCATAGATGGATTAGTTGTAGTTTTTACCTCTTGACTACCGCTCTTTCTATACTCTAACTTATTAAGCTAAATTAAATATATTTACCCTTCCTACAAAAATTGAATGACTCCAACATAGCCTGGGACATGCATGGCTAGTTAGGAGGCATTAAATGATTTTATTTGAAAATATTTTACTACATAGTAGAAAAATAAATATTATAAAAATGATTTTAAACATTTAATTCTCTTTCAAATCAAGTGTTCAATTTTCAACCAATACACCACCTTTGGGGACAAAATTAAATTTCATATTAAATTCAACATTGACTAAAATGAATATTTTATCCTATTACCATCCCCCTTACCCATTACACATTATGGGACCATAGTGAATAATTTGAATCAAATAGTGAAGTTGGGTGAAAAAAATTAAATGCTTGAATCTATTTATTGGCTTGGGGAATGTCAAATATGCAAGGAAAAAGAAGGGAGTTTAATAAAGGAAAGGAGAAAAGCGTATCAAAGGAGGATAGCTAGAAGAACAGAGAAGGAGGGATATGTGCTCATAATTAAGCTAATCAAGTTAGTATATTTTCTGAAATGATGAGAGCTCATGTCTCAAATCTATTCTATTAAAGTAAAACTAGAATGGATAGAATAACCAGTAAGATATATGATTAAACTCAGACTTTCTTCTTACCCTTGCTCAACCCATTCTCTCTATGTTGCGTAGTCTATTGGTTTTTCATTTGAATATAGATCATAGCTTAAAGACCCTTTAAATCTAAATGACCATCAAATGAAGTTTGTTCATTTGATACAACAATATGATGTCATTTTCCTCTATTTATGATCTTGTAAAGTGTTTAAAAATTGAATAAAAGGAAGAATTTAAACACCTGTAGTTTATAAGTTCTAGATGTGTCTTTTATATGGATTTTATTTTCTCATTAACGATTTGTAGTGTCACATTTATTGCACTCATAATATTATAAACATTATTTTTCTCTATTTCTTATTGACTACTGCACATGCATCTCATATCCATACTTAGGTAGCGCCTCAATTTTTCCAAGTGCTTTATCGGAGTTAGAAGTTGAAAATGGCATCTTATATTTTTTCTTCATTATGAACTGGTAAAGAGTTTAAGATTAGATGAAACAAGGAATAAAAAAACTACATTTGTTTCCCTAGGCAACTTCAATCCAATAGACCAGTTATGGCATCCCCTTTCTCTACATTAGATAATACGAAAATCATTTTTTAATTTCATACAACCTGCTATATAGTGGCATCATATATCTCTAGCATGCTTTGTTTATTGGCATCTTATTTATACCCATGTCTATGGCATTTTACCTTGGAATATTTCATTATTTTCTATTTACTTGGTGTTAGAGTTAAAGCTTTACCCTCTATGGTATTTGGAGGTTGAGAAAATAATAATAATAATAATAAAGAAACTATGTATTCAACTGAAACGCTTATTTAAAATCATTATACAAATCTGAAATAATTTAAGAATGTAATATTTTTGAGTAGAGTATATTTAGTTAAATGATTATAATGTTTTGTTCCCCACATAGTAGTTCTTTATTACTCAAAAGAGACTCAATGGTATTTTTTGTTATAATACTTTAATACAAGCTATGTGTATATACATATTTTTTTTGAAATATAGAAAAGGTAATAACATTACTTATACTTGAAAATGTTATGCTGGTAATTAAAATTGAATAATAATTACCTTATGTTTTTAATTCAAACTAAGTACTATTTGAGCTAAACTAATAACCTTGTATCATCTTTAGAATGTCATTAAGTTTGAAAGTCCAATGTCTTATTACAAGTATAAACATTAGCAACGTGAATTACATCTTATCATAGACTAGAAAACTATTTTATGTCATTAGATTACCAGAATAATATTGAATGAATTAAATATTATAATAACATCCATGAAACCAAGAATCCTACAAAAAATATTACATCTTATTAGGTGGTTTTGAAATTACCTTCCAATATAGTAAATTGAACAACCCATCTTAATAATATATCCTCTTCTATCATTTATAAGGATGACTAAGTTGAGATTGTAGGGTCACTAGAAATGTTTCATTTATTCAAAACAAACATTAAATGCAGAAATATATAATTGTTGCAACTTGTAGTCATGTTGATGAATGAGTCATTAAATCAATCTAAAAAGAAAATATTACTCTAATTTCACTTATACAATATTGGAAACTTAAATGTAGGATTAATATGTGAGTTAACTTGTATTTGGATCAACCTAGTTATACCAAAATTGACTATGTAAACACGTAGATGATGCACATAAGTGGTATGGGACACTCATGTAAAGCATTACCTCATAATTATATTCTTAATAAAATAAACAACATGTATTAGGGATTATTTAGACCCAGTGACTATAAGATGTCTAGGTTGGGGAGACCTTGGGATAAGAGTAGTGAATGTGAGATGTGTGGTATAAGAGATGGGAGGGTATCTTAGCTAAACACACATAGTAACTCAATTATATAATGACTTAAGATTCAATAAGGGGTTCTTGGTGAATCTAAAAATTTACAGCCATAGGTAGTGTATATGGGTAGTATACATTGGGAATATTTTAATTCCAGTCTCAGTTCACAATAACACTCGTAATAAGATTCATGAAGTAGTCGTGGTGTTGGCAAATGATCTCTTTCTCAATTTTTAGACTCTTATCTATCCTAGTCATGAAGGGTAGGACCACTCTTAGTGGATGAGAGGCGTGTGATGGATCTAAAAGGCTATATGGCTGGAGGAATAAACCTATTTGATATTTTCCCTCTCTACATTGATTTAGTCTACTGAAGATCTATAATAACTCTTCTACTTACTCAGTTGGAAAAGGATCAAATGTTAAACAAAGATGATTATGGTAATTAATGATGTACACTATTTAAGTATGATTGTTAAAATTATAAATTAATAAGGACATTTGATCAGTCCTAGTTGTATCACATTATCCTATCACAATCTTATCATTCATTATAGTCCTAATCTATCATCATCGATCATACCATCCAATCATAATCCTATCATCCAATCAAGTCCCATACCTCCCCATCAAGATATAATTGAATCCATATCTCCCATCACCTTCTCGGGTAGTATCATCCCTCCTAGGGGTAATGTAGACACCTAGTATAGATATCTATAGGGGTCACCATTAAGAATCAACATAAGTCACATAGACATCAATACATCTAACAGTAGCAGTGATATGATCCTAGAATCATCTTTCTCTTGAATAGTTGTCAATTGGATATCCAGATAGTATCATCCATCCTACATCTCACCCTTGTCTAATAAATCAAGATGCCCAAAAAAACAACAAAGTCATAAAAAAATCATTCATTCAATGGTGAAAACCAATCTTCTGGCACCTTGGACAAGTAACATGATGAAAATTGGTTGGGAAAGTACCATAATGAAAATTAGTTTTTAGCATCATGGTAAAATAATCTATTGTCTACAATGTACCTCAATACTTGTGGGCATAATCCATCCTTTTTGGCAATCAAACCCATCCCTCATCACATCCCTTGTCAACCTTATCAATCACCCATCTATCATCTACCATCATATCATCATATCTCTTATTCCTATTTGTCTTGACCTTCATAAAGCAGTGGAAGGTGCCTTGATAAATGTTCATAAACCATCTTTGCATATCCTCTAATGTACACTTAGGTAATTAAAACATATGGTTCCGTTATGATATGGTCATTAGCAATCTGTAGTCCCTTCTTCCTTGGTACTCATCCCATTTTCCACATCACCCTCATCCTTCTATCAACTCATCCATCATTCCATCCGTCCTCATCCTGGTTGCTAGGCTCGATATTCCCTTTTCTAGTAACCCCATTTGTATATTCTACATACATATTCCAAAAAAACCTAAAAATTGAAATATTTAAAAAACCCTACAAATAATAAAACTTGAAAAAGCCTAAAATAACCTATAGTGTCTTATCTTATGCCTAATCCCCCAGTTGCATCTATCCCATCACATCATAAAAGTCACCTTACCATCCTCAAAACCACATCCAATACCCATCCCATATATCCCGTTATCCCTATTTGCATCCCTAATGAACATCCAATATCCATCTCCTATTTGCCCATTCATCATCTTTGGCTACTATATTTAGTATTGGAACCAAGTCCTAGTGGTCATCCATCCTTACATATTTAAAATAGCATCCCTTTTGACTAGATATTATCAACATACATAGTCTTATCAAGATTATAATCTAGCACCCATCACCTCTTTATTAGTGCCTTTTCATATCTAGCACCCATCTAATCCTTATTTTGCTAGTATAAATGGTATATGATCCCATCAATTCCCTATCATTGCCTCTTCATACTTATCACCCATCCAATCATTATTTTGCTAGTATATAAGGTATATGATCTAATCATTTTCTACTCTTCTTGCTAGATTAAACCCTTGTAAGGTTTTGTCTATTAGTAATACTTGGTCACCTTACACATCACTTTTTCAAATCACCTCCCTTGAACACTTTCTGATTCAATTTAAGGACCAAATACCCTATCACACCACATCACTTCATCCGTCTTTCTATCCTAAACTAGGGGCAACATCTCATCTATATTGATCCTAATCATAATCAATGTTCCCAAATCCATACCCACATCTATATCCTTATTCAAGTCTTAATACTAATCATCATCGTTATTCTATCCATGTCTATCCTAAGTCCATAATCACATCATGATCATCTTGATCCAACTGATCACCTAATCAATCATCCTATCATTAGACAAGACATCATGGCATTGAATGTCGATGTTTATGTGTGTTGTTTGTCTATTTTGTTTGGCTTGTTTGCATGTCTTATCATCTTTGTTGCATCATGTCTTTTTTTAATATTGGTAAATATAATTATATATTTGACAAATAAAACTTATATTAATGTAATATATTTTTCTTATAAACAATTATAAAATAAATAAAAAAACAAGAATGTAACTATTTTGTATTGATTATTAGTGAATAATTAGACTTAAGATGTGTATAGAACAATTTTATTATTTTTATTTTTGTAAAAACAAAAAAATTAGAATTGAGATGTGCACAAATTTAGAGTGAAATGTGTATATATTGAATCTTAAATATTATAATTATTATTTTATGTATATTATAATTATGTGTGTTACTATTTCTACACTATATAGGGGGATCCTCCTCCTCAAGTGAATATTTTGTGATAGAATATGACACTATAGACTTGGCCTCAGATGAAACACTCTTATTAATTTATTAATGATGGTTGGTCAAGTATGGTAAGGTTTACAATGAAAATGACGTTGACTAGAAACAAGCCTGGTTCTACATATTCAAAGACAATTTGCTTTACATTGATGCCCATAATAGAAGAAATGAACCATATTCTCTCGGCCTTTATGAATTCTTAGATCTCACCAATGATGAATTCATGAATATGTATGTTGTTACCTTTTTTCCTAATTATTCTACAGAAACTATCCCTCTCTCTCAAGATACAAAGAATGAAAACTTACCAGAATCCATAGATTGGAGGTAGAAAGGTACTGTAACAGGGGCTAAGAACAAAGGCAAATTTGGTAAGAACATTAACAATTATTTTACTAAAATTATTTTATGAAAATTTTATTATTATCAAATGCATTTATTTTTTCATGTTTCATAGGATCTTGTTGGGCATTCTTAGCGATTGCGGCAGTTGAAGGAATTAACTAGATTAAGACTGGGAATTTGGTATCTTTGTCTGAGCAAGAAATAATTGACTATAACTATTCTAATAGGGGTTTTAATGCAGGTTAGATGAATACCGCATTTGAATATATTAAGGGTAATGGTGGTGTTGACACAGACACTGCTTACCCTTAAAAGGCTAAGAAAAATGCTTGCAATAAGAATGTGGTATGTTACTAACCACTGGATTTTATTATTTCAAGCATTTTTACTTAGAGTTTGATGTTTTTGTTTATATATTTTTATTTTAATGCATCAAAATTATACTCATTTGACATTCTTTAACTTTATTTAGATGGTTTATGAGGTCTTATTTTTCTTAGAGTGAAAAAAATATTATCAAGTATTGATGTGATTTGATGAAAATGAAACCCAACATTTTTTGGGATTCAAGTTAAAAATTAATATTGACTACTCTAATTTTAAATTCTATTTGGAAACATGTTTTCCTAAAAAATTTGATGTAAAAGTTAAATATTCTAAGTTGATAAAGTCTCCTTCACTTTTAAAATATTCTTGACAAATGTTTGCATAAAAAGTCTCCTTAGCTTTTGCTAATTTGTTTTGATTGTGGTCTTTTAATAATAATTATATGGTTTTGATATAAGATAAATGTATTAATTTATATAGAAAAAGGTAGTAACAATCGATGGCCATAAATCTCTATATGTTGGTGAGAATTCTTTACAAACGGCCTTAGCACAACAACCAATCAGTGTGGCTATCGCAGTTGGAAAATATTTACAATATTACAAATCTATACGTTTTTAATCAATTTATTTTACAAAATAAATGTTTTTATTTGTAACAAATAATTATCCTTGATTTTTTTACTAATCAACTTTATTTTGATTTTTTAATGGATAATAGGGCTTGTACATGGGTACATGTGGAGCTCAACTCAATTTATATCTTATTGACATATTTATTTTCTTTACTAAATAAGAAAATGATCAGGGTTGGAAGGATTGCTTCCAATTTTAATTGGATGTGATGGTGAGGTAGCAATCCCACATTTCCCATATCAACCCCTAGTATTTCTTGGAAACCTAAAGAACCCATTTTCACCCCAAATTGTACCCCATGAGTTCTTTACAATCCAACAATCGTATTTTTGTAATCTGGTAATAATGCTTGTTGGATTGTAAAGAACTCATGGGGTACAATTTGGGGTGAAAATGGGTTCTTTAGGTTTCCAAGAAATACTAGGGGTTGATATGGGAAATGTGGGATTGCTACCTCACCATCACATCCAATTAAAATTGGAAGCAATCCTTCCAACCCTGATCATTTTCTTATTTAGTAAAGAAAATAAATATGTCAATAAGATATAAATAAGGTATAATAAAGGCACACTTGTCATTGTTATCTACTAAATATTTTATGATAAATAAAATTAGTTGGTTAATATATATTTGTATAAGCATATATTGGTATGCTACTATTTCTATTGATAATATAAATTTATATATAAATATTCTCATGTGTCTTTTAAAAAGGATTGGAATTTGAAACTTAGATTAGGTATGCTTTTCTCTAAAATGGAATCAATAGCTTATTTTAATAGTTCATACCAGGTTTCATAAAAATTAAATATTTTAATTTAAATATTAGTCTCATTTGTAAATGATTGGTCTACATGAAAGAGTTGTGTCCTCATCTATTATTGTTTATTTTTATTTAAAACATAGCTTCTCTCTCTCTCTCTCTCTCTCTCTCTCTCTCTCTCTCTCTCTCTCTCTCTCTCTCTCTCTCTCTCTCTCTCTCTCTCTCTCTCTCTCTCTCTCTCTCTCTCTCTTTATATATATATATATATATATATATATATATATATATATATATATATATATATATATATCATTTAATTTTTTTTATAAATAATATGAATAAATAGATTTTGATAAAATATTAATATATTTTTTTAATTAGGTAAAAAAAATACATAAAATAGAAATTCTTTGATTGATTAGTTTTATAACTGTAGAAAAGAGATGATCATTTATATTTTTAATATTCCAATTTTATTTTTTATTTTTAATATCGAAAACTTATATGAGTATTTTACATTTGAAATTCACATCATAATGTGAGACATATTTGACCTAGTAAATTCATGCATAGTTTACTATTTGAATGATGTCTAAAATGTACCAATGCTCTTGAAAAATAATGTAAACAAGTCTGAAACTTTATAATTACTATGTTCTCCTAGTTCTATTCTTCATAATTCATGCTCAAAATATTTTGCATTCACTCTGATTAATTTTTAAATGTAAATTATCCTGCTTGCCAAGATAATAGGGAAGCAACGCATAAAAATATTAAGGAGAAACAACTATATCGAAAATTTATTATTATTTGAAAAGCTCCTAGAAATAGTAACATTGAAAATAACATAGAAAATAGAGTGCTTCAATGAATACTTTAATGAATGCTTATTCTTCTATAAAATAATTGTAATTTGTAAATAGATTCTAATTATATTTACTTTCTTTCAAGTATATATCAACTAGAATGTATGTGTTTATTAATAAATTGAATTCAAGTTTGCATTATATTGGTGTCCAAAGCAATCCCTAATAATTAAAAAATGAAAAGGGTTGGTAGGACTAGCGAATGAGTGCACTCTATCCAAAATAGACCACTTACAAGAATTTTTAGATAATATAGATATTACTAAAATATAAAAACAAATTAAAACACTAAAAATATATATATATTACTTACTGCAAATAAAAGTGAACCTTTTCCTATTATTTTTTTAATGATAATAAGATTTCAACAAACAAGGGCACTATGCATCAAGTCCCTATGGGAGGAGTGTGAATAGTGTTGCATTTTCATAAATTATAAGACGAATGCATGTCTTGTCAATATGAATGAATATTGAAGGCATGCACCTGTAACATAGTTTTAAAAATAGGGACATGTTTACTTTTTAAGAGGCTTTTAACTAAAAACATAAATGTTTTTATTTGCATTTGATTAAATAGAGTTTTATATGTAAGGCTTGTAGTAGGGTTGTGACATGCATGGCCATCAAAGACAAAATCTTCTATCAGCATATTTTACAAATTAAAAGAACCCAAATGCAATAACATAGGTTTGGTCTAGGAGGAGCTACCTAAAGGTGTTGATAAATGTCACTCAATTGTGAAAATTCAACTTTGCTTTTGATTTTTAGTGATGCATGTTGTATCCTAGTTTTTATGCAGAGTAAAATGACTTACAATAGCCACTCAAAATCTTCAAATATGGTCTCTTATTTGTTTCTAACTTTTAGGGAATGTAATAAGGTTTTTCATAAGTGATTTGAATTACAAGTCAAAAAATATTTCACGATTTAGACAAATCTTAATAAAAGACATGCCTGGAAAGTAAAAATTCTTGAATCCAGTTCTGATCTTTATTATCAACTAACCATATAAATGAAGCTGAACACAAAAAATAATATTAAAAAACAATATAATCTTACACACTATATTTCTTCTTCTACATATTTTATTTCATATGAAAACTATTAAAAATATATGAGACGTCTGATTCTTATAATAGGGGATTTTCAAATCCCTACAAACTCTCACCCTAATCTCTCGTAAACTAACAATTACTAACAACTCACTATTATACAAATATATTATTATGAATAATATATTCGATAAACTAACCTATAGACTATTAAGATAATATTGTTAACAATAATAATTCCGTTAGTACATTAATAATTTGAACACACAACACACTATACCTCAACAAAAATATTATGGAGTTCATAATTTACTTATTAATGCACATACTTTCATCCGATGCATGTATGCCTGAATACTCAATCACCTGCAACATACAAGGACTAACAGTTAGTTTAAAATCTATAAGAAAGTCTGCTGTTTTGTGTGTATATACATGAACATTTTTTCATTACCTACCTATCTATAGTTATCCTTGACTAAGAAGTAGGGCTTGCCGCATTATTACCTCAATGAGCTTTATAACTAGGTTTTCATTGAGCATTATCTGGAATTCATTACTACTTTGAGGTCTATATAGTTTTGAGACTAAAGGGCCTACACACTATACGGTGATTGATATCATTTTTGGAATATTACTAAGGGGAAATATTCCTTAGCATTGAAGAAAAAGGTGCCTAAATCTACCTTCCTGATGTGGGTGACTCTGTTTTGGACTCATGTTGCTTGGGCACACGAGGTTTATTTTGTTTACATTCAGTTGCCCATAGCTAAACCCACTTCATCTAGAAACACCCAGTTTCTCTTCATTGTCTTCATCATATCTTTATACATAGGTTATCACTGGATATGCAATTATGTGTCCACCACATTAGTGAATCCTATTCTAGCTAAGTTTTCCACTTGATCTATAACTATTTTTTGTATGGTTTACACTTTCCCAAATAAAAATTGAGCAACCAAGATTGCCAATTGAATTTATTTAATTATATCAATCTGTTTTTATTTATGGATGAGAAGCCGCTCCATGAAGAATAAGTTGATGGTTAGGCGTAATTACGAAAGAAGAAATTGATTATTACGTTATCTATTTTACCAGGCATGAATGACCATAAAATTTTGAAGTATGGCTATAGGATTTGGTTTACATTTGGGTGAATACGTTACTTGGACTCAATGAAAAAAATAGATTAAAAAAAAAGCTTCAAAAACTGATCATATAACAACTTCAGCAAGAAATATTATTATGTATTTCAAAGGTAGGTTTTTTATTCTCAATTCATGCAGAAAAATAATAACAATGAATTTGTTAAAAAAATATAATTCAAAGTAAGAGCAATAATATATTAAGAAGAAGTTGATCTGCTATGTTTTTACTAGAAGAATAAGATTATAATGTAAAATTTGCAAATGGGGAAGTGCCTTTGGATAAATTAACCTTTTAAGAGGCTAGGTTAGGTATAATTTCTTTTCTTTTGTTTCTAATCTAAGAATGATTCATAATGTGTTTTCCGTTTAAAAATAACATAAACCATGTTGAAATTAAACAAATTGCAGGGATTTGAAATACGTGTCTACAAGTATGCTGCAATTCAAAAATTAAACAAGCAAATTTGAAGAACTTCACATAATAGAAGAAAAAAACAACATAAAGCTACATATATATCACGGTAGTCTTCTTAGTCTACACCTGTTTTCAGAGAAGAAAAAAACTATTTAAAATTGAAGATAAATTCAATTTATATCTTTCAGAAGTTAAAAAGTATAAAAGTTAAGGTAGCTTGTAAAATCTGATTTTACTTAAAGACCAATCCCATTTGTAATATATGCGAGCAAATTTGTTTTGGGACTGACTGTTACAGTTTGATGATGTATCATAACAGGGAACAATAAGAGTAATAAATACTTAAAGTCTATGCTGGTGGCCTGAAAAAGCTTAATTGGGAGAGATATAAATTATGTGTTAATAAGGAAAATTCTATTGAAGTGTAATAAAGTGCTAAACAAAAGGAATTTGAGATATCTTCTTTGCAAATAAGTCAACTTGGTTTTCATATTTTTCATACAAGAAGGGCACTATGTAAGCTACATAGAACGGTTGTAGATAATATCATAAATTTTAATATAATATCTTAAATCAAAAGTTAATGATGAAATATCTGACTACTTAAATATTAGTTGTCAAATATTAAACGTAAAAAATCGAGTGTTTCTTATAATTATAAATTTTTCCAATCATAAAACATAATTACAAATTAGTTGTAACGTTTGACAATCTAAAAGCTTACACATATTTATTACAAATTAGTTGTAATGTTTGACAATCTAAAAGCTTACACATATTTATTACAAATTAGTTGTAATGTTTGACAATCTAAAAGCCTATACATATTTATTACAAGAAAATGATGCCTTGATATACCATGTTGTAGAGTAAAAACTTCCAACACAAGGCATCCAAACAAGATTTTGTAATAGGCTATCAAGTAAAGCATATCAAGATACAAAATTTAAAATAGAAAATATATTGGAATGCAAAAGAAAATTTAGTATTAACTTAAAAAATGAGGTTAAAAAATAATGTCATTCTATAAAAGTGTTTAGCCAAATGGCAAGTCAAAGCAATAGGCTAAATGATGTGTGTTGTGTGTGGCTAAATAATGATAGAAACACTGTTTATTAATTTATTTAACCCTTCATTACCACAAAAAAATAAAAATAAAAATTATGGGCAGTAAATAATAAATTAAAAAATCTCATAAATAAATTAATAAAAATATTTAAAATCTATCCTCAAGCAAATAACATATTTTTTGGTAAAGTTCATTGAAAATATACAGAGTTTCACATCATGCAAACTATGTTATCTTCAAAATTTCCATTATTTTTTTTTGGAATTTACTTGAAACAAAACAAAAAACAAATTTCCTCTATTCACGTTTATATAAACTATGAGTTAACAAGATTTGATATATCATATAGACTTTCTCAATTCATGTTTATATGAATCCACAATCAAGTTGTGTACTGTTTGGTGGGTATTAGATTCACTATTTATCAAGAAAAAATGTATGAGGAAAGTGAAATAACAAATTGTAATATCCGAATGTGTAAAGTATATGATTCACTACTTATCAACCAAATGTATGCAGAAATTGAAATAATTGTACAAAGATTCTAGATTTTTTATAGATAGAAATCATTTTGGAAATATTTTTGTGTGAAAAAGAAGTATTGCGATTCCAAAGCAATTGGTTTGGTTGACTAAAGATTGCGAGTAATTTTCTGTAACATTATCTATAACCATATTTAACGGAGGATTATAAATAAAAGAAAAGCAAGGCGATTGAAAAGATAGAAGTTAAATTGGTCTCTATCATTTTTTTTTACACCATCAATCAAGCTAAAAGTCCCTTGTACAATTCTTGAAATAAATGAATGGGGATGGAATAAATGAATGGGGCTGGAATAAGAGTCCCATGAAAATTTTGGAAAAATATGTACCCCTGAATACTAAAATATCTTAGCTACTTAGAACTCTATCATGTATAAGATTTTATGTTTTCTAGAAAAGTCTAACATGTCTCAATCTCCTATAAATTTGGAAAAATAGATGCTCTTCAATACTAACATATTTTAGCTACTTAGAACTCTATCATGTATAAGATTTTATGTTTTCCACAAAAGTCCAACGTGTCACAATCTCCTTAATATCACTTATATTAGATCTTTTTTCAAATCTATCAGCATGGCTTAGATGAGCTTGGAGCAACATGAAGATAAAATAACCCTCATGTAATTTCATGCGGGTTCATAACTCATTCGCATATAAAAGATAGAGAGAAAGAAGTCAATGAGCTTAATTAACACACACCAACTCTTGGCATGTGCTAGTCATTGATGATCGGTCATTGTCGATGACAAATTGACTAACCCCTCATCGACTCAACAGAAGCTATAATCTAACTTAACCTCTGTATAAACTTAATCGATCAAATTATCTATTTTAGCTAACTACAATTTCACCGTTAACATTTTAACTAGCTCAACGTTAACTGTGTGGTTTTAAAATTGATAACCAATGCCATAGTTCATAAAGGAAGGGGTTTAAAATTGGTAACCAATGCCATGAATATAAATATAGTTAGGTTACATTCCTATGGTAAAATCCTTAGGTCCCAACTCTCTCTCTCTCTCTTGTATATGGACCAAGCATGTGAAACTCAACTTCGCAAACTTGCCAAGGAGCCGATGGAGATTTTGATGCAAATTTTGGCTTCCTAGGACCATTTCAAGCTTGTTATTCATGGAAACAACCTCAAGAAGGTGAAGAGACACCTTTCCACTAATTTAAACCTCAATATAAACCCTTCATGTCCATACACATGGCTAAAAATACCTACAAAAAAGTGATTCATCTTCTTTTATATGTTAGACCTACAAAAAGTGATCATGATTTGACTTCCACTGACATTATTGATATACATGCATGTTAGATACCATCTTGATATGCTTGACTACTATTCCATTAACCTTTGGCGTGTCTAGGGATATGTGTGACCAACTTGTGGCTTACATACCTCTTGTATATTATCATTACATTTCTCTATATTATTAGTTAGGTTAGCCCATGGAATAACCATGGATAAGTACACTATATATATATACATATATATACATACATATATATATATATATATATATATACATACATATATATATATATATATACATATATATATACATATATACATATATATATATACATATATATGTATATATATATATACATATATATATGTATGTATGTATATATGTGTGTATATATATATATATATATATATATATATATATATATATATATATATATATATATATATATATATATATATAGGAGGTAGTGGTTAGTCTTTGATCATTATATGGAGTATTTTGCTCTTATTGCATTATTATGGAGGTTGCCTCCTCGAAGTGGATTTGTTATATTATCCAATATTCTACTCTGTTGTCAATTATTGTTGTGTGATATCTCATATTTGATTTTTTTTATGTGATATATAATCATTTTGTGTGAACATCTAAGTAATTTCATTACAAGTGGTATCAAAGCTTAGATTTAAGTAAGTTTCCTATGGCATTTTTATTTCAGATTTGTCAAGGTGTGACTTTTTTGAGCAAAATGAGTGAAAAACATAACTTGCAATTTGGGAAGAATTTTTTTTTTGTTAGTGCAGTATTGTTCGAAATGCTTTATTAAAAAAAATATTTGAAAAAAAAGTCTAAAAAAGAAAAATTTCCCTTGCAAATTTATAGTCATTAAATTCATCTCGATGAGATGATTGCAATGGTATGTTTTGTTGGTACATGTTTTTGATTCCAAAATATTTAACCCTGGTACATAAAGGCAGTCATTGGATTCATCTTGGCAAGGTGATCACAATGGTACCACCTCCTGGTACATTTATTTTGGGCTGAAAACCCTCATATGGTTTGTATATCATAAGTCCTTCTACTTGAATAAGAAAAGGTGAGAAATAAACTCCTAAGATTCCTACCAGTGATATGAAATTTAGAACTTTAGATATGTTGATTTATCAACTTCAAGTTGACATAAAGGGCTTGGTGCAACATAATGACTTTGTTATAGTTAAAACTAGTGTTTCAAAGATGTAGAAAGAGAGTAATGGGGTTCACACTCAAGTTCATAAGATCACTACATAATTGGCTACCCTTTTATCTCAGTTACAGTCTAATAACCCTCCACTTCATCATTTAGGTCCTCCTCCTCTCAACACTACAATTCTGTTGAGAAATTGATGTTTCCAAAATTGGATATGTGTATATTTGATGGTAAGGACCCTCTCACTTGGATTACCCAAATTGACAATTTATTTGATTTACATCAAAATCCTAGTTTTTATAAGGTGATAATGACATCTCTGTATCTGAAAATTGAGTAGTTCATTTGGTATCATTGGTTATGTGCTCAAAAGAAAAATAATAGTGTTCTTGTTACATGGTCTATTTTCACTCATGAATTGGTGCCTCATTATAAAAATAATTTCTCTAAGAACTAGTTCAACCAGTTAACCAAACTGTGGCAAATAGGAACTATGAAAGATTATATTCATCAATTTCATAATTTATCCTTACAAGTGGAAGACATCACTAAGAAAAGTTTGATTGATCTTTTATTGGGTGGCCTCAAAGATAAAATCCAATTAGAGGTTTAGATGTTTAACCCAACATGTATATCAAAAGACATCCTATGGGAACTCATGGTCGAGGAAAAAGAGAATAAAATATTTCACTACTAGTCATGATTGCACATTTTTAGTGCCATCATTTCCTCAACCCACCAAATTGACACTTTAACAAATTGAGGAGAAGTGAGCCAAAGGGTTGTGTTATGGTTGTGATAGAAAATGGACCAAAGATCATCACTGTGATGAAAAGAATATTTTTTACGTCAAAGGTGCCAATGAGGATGATGATGAGGAGGAAATTAAAAAGGATAAAGAAGGTCCTAAGGAGGAATCATAAGACTCTCAACCTAATATTAACTATCATGCCCTTTCAGGTATTAGTACCCCCAAATCTCTTAAGGTGATGGTTTTCCTAAAGAAATAAAAGGTCACTATATTGATTGATTTTGAGAGCACACACAACTTCATCTAAGATAGGTTGGCTACTCATTTGAATTATTTTATTTATCCTAGTCTTGAATTTTAGGTCATGATTGCAGATGGTGTAACTATCAATTTCTCAAGAAAATTCTATAGTATTAAGCTATCCATGGGAGACTACTTGTTGGATTCTTCTACATTTTCTATTACCATGGGGGGATATGACATTGTTCTGGGAGTATAGTGACTCACCACTTTGGACACTATTGAGATGAATTTCCAAGAATTATTCATGTGATTTCATTCTGAGGGAAGGACATTTGAGCTAAGGGGATTAAGGACTAAATCTCCACAACTTATTAGCTCTCATCAAATGATAACGATTATTTGTAAGGGTGATAAAGGATTTGTATGTCACTTATTTGCCATAGAAGTTCAACCAACTAAGCCATCTACACTTTATGATCTGCAACTAGTGATTGATGCCCTCTCAGTTATTTTTTGGTGACATGCTGAAAGGACTTCCACCTAGTTACACACATGCTCATGATATCAAAACTATTCATGGTAGTACACCACCCAACATTAGACAATACAAATATCCCTATTCCCAAAAAAGTGAAATTGGAAAGATGATATAGGAGATGTTGGATGCAGGAATCATTTGCCATATCCAAGCAACTATTCTTCTCTAGTTGTCATGGTGAGAAAGAAAGATGACACTTGGAGGGTGTGCCCTAGATATAGAGAACTCAACAAGTATAGTATAAAAGATAAGTTTCCTATTCATGTCATTAATGATTTGCTAGATGAATTAAATGGTGCTCTTTATTTTACCAAGTTAGATATGCATTCTGGGTATCAACAAATACAGATCCATGATGTGGACATACCCAAAATAGATTTTAGGACTCATGAGAGCCATCATGAATTTTTGGTTATGCCTTTTGGTATAACAAATGAACCATCCACCTTTCAGAGTTTGATGAATTCTATTTTTAGGCCATTTTTGAGGAAATTTGTTCTGATATTTTTTGATGATATGCTCATTTACAGTAAAAATTGGGAAGACCATTTTCACCATCTAAAATAGGTACTCTCAATTATGAAATAAAATAAATTGTATGCCAAACCTTCTAAATGTAATTTTTGAGCTTGTGAGGTTGAGTATTTGGGTCATCTAGTTTCACATGAAGGAGTGAAAGTGGATCCTAAAAAAATCCAAGCACTGGTGGACATGCCAATTCCTAAGACACTCAAGCAATTAAGGGGATTTCAAAGGATAATTGGTTACTATCATGTGTTTGTCAAAAATTGTGCTAGAATTTTAGCCCCAATCACCTCTCTGCTGAAGAAAGACTCTTTTCAGTGAATTGATACAGCTACCAAGGTATTTGATTAATTGAAACTAGCTATGTGAACCACTTTAGTGTTGTCCACCCCTAATTTTTCCAAGACTTCTGTGGTTGAATGTGATGAATTTGGGTATGGTATGGGTGTTGTACTCATGTAAGAAGGTAGACCACTTACATTTGAAAGTTGTCAACTGAAGGGTAAGAATCAACACAAACCCATCTACGAGAAGGAAATGATGGTCATTTTACATGCAATCAAATAATGGAGACATTATTTTATGGGTCATCACTTTCAGGTAAAAAAATGATCATGATAATCTTAAATATTTTTTAGAACAATGGTTATCATCTAACGAACAACAAAAATGGGTAACTAAGATATTAGGATATGATTTTGAAATAGTTTACAAGAAAGGCAAGGACAATGTAGTGGCATATGCACTATCTAGGAAGGATGAATCATTTGAGGCATTGCTAATTTTTATGACCATTCTATAAGTAGATTGGCTAGAGGAAACACGATCAGAATGGAAAAATGATAGTGCTACCCATGATTTGATTCAAAATATTCAATAAGGTTTGGGTGGATTTGAAAAATTCACAAGGGTGATGCATTATGGTATAAAGACATATTATACCTATGTAATAATTCTCTTCTTAAACACACAATCCTTCAATAACTTCATGCAACTCCAATTGGGGGTTATTCAAGATTTTTGAAAACCTGCCATAGAATCAAGCAGAATCTTTTTGGGAAGGAATTAAGGGGGGTGTCTATAAATATGTGTTTGAATGTATGATCTTTCAAAAAAATAAAGTATAAACCATCAAAACCATAGGTCTTTTGTAGCCTTTATCCATACCTAGCGAATGTTGGGAAGGGGTGTCTATGAATTTCTTTCTTGATCCCCACCTTATTTGTCTTAATTTCAACTAGGTCTACATCAGAAAACATACTTCCAAAAAAGGAAAAATCATCATTATCTTCACTTTCCACTTCATACTGGTGTCTTTTATGGGAAAGGTGAGAGACATCGAAGTTGATCACACCTTGATTTTCAAGGGCAACAAAAATCACCTCAACTTCTATTGGATATTCAAATCTAACATCTTGCTCACCTCAGGGAGTGTCACATTCATCATATATTGCTACATAATTAACTTGAACCTCTTGGCGATGAATATTATAAGTTTTTGGCTTTTTAGGAACTTTTTACTCCTTATTAATAACTTCCTCATGATTTATTGAGGTGAAATCCTACCAAACTCTTCAAACTCTTTGAACATGTTCAAGTAGGACTTTCACATGTCTTCAATGCCTCCTTGTACTTGTTCATGTGGTTCAACAAGATCATAAATCATGATATTATATTGAAGAGATTTCTCATGCAGCTCTTGATCATGCTCATTGCCCAAGGCAACATCATTATCACTCTCCTCATGGGATATAGGTTTACCATCTAGACTAGAACAAATATTAGGTAGTTCTTCCCAAAAGGTAGCTTCTTATTCATCACTTGAAATAATGTTAAGTTAATTTTTTTTTTTTTCATTCTCTTGAGGGATAAAAGGTTGGTTAGATGCTTCACATGGTTGAAAAGGTTCATGGCAAGGATGCAAATTTCCTTCTTCTTCAAAAATACTCCATACACATGAGATAGATTGGTCTCCCTCTTCCTACATGAAGAATGAAATTTATTTTGTCCATTCAAGACTCAATACATCATGTCTCTTTCGCGTCAAACCTGATATATCATCTTCTAAAGTGTTTTCAACTTCTATAGGATCATTTTTTATTTCATTTTCATGTTCTAGAGGGTTCACATGATTGCCTAGAAAGTCCATTTCTTCTATGAAACTATGGTCCAACTATTGCCATCCATAGTCAAGATCTTTTTATTCACTATTTTAAATGGAATAACTTTGACAAGAGGTGTTTTTCATGTTAATTTTCCCTCCTCCATCAATTTTATCTTTATCATCACCCTTTAAGACTCATTTATCTCCTTCTTGAGAAAGATGACTGCCAATAAAAATCTCCTCATCATACAAACTAGAAACACTCCATTCATATCCTTCTTGAGGCTTACTTGTAGTTGATTGATCTTCATTTTAAAGAACTACCACCTCATCACCTATCTTTAAGAAACTCTCCTTTACATCTGAACATTGATATTCTATCCTCAATGTAGTTGATTATCCTTCACAAAAGGAGAGGTTGTGAGGGAAAGAGACTCCATTAGCTTGCTTGAAACCTACTAGAGTTTCCATCCACTTTGGTATTTTAGGAGGACTAGGACAATTCAATGCTTATTGGATAGTTGTGAATTAAATGGTAAATGAAGGAATTGAGGGGTTTATAGTCTCTCTTGGCTTGGCCTCCAACCTTCTTTGTCCATCTAGATATTAATCTTGCATATTAATAATCTCCTTCCAACTTAGAAATCATTTTGGCATGACATATACAACCTCTTATAACTATTGAATTTATGTGGGCATAAAATAAGTTAGATTCTCAAGGATTGGGGTCGTATAATTAGGAATCATGGTCTAAGAAGGCCTCCAAGACAAAATGGTCTTAGGATCATGAGGAAGGGTGAAAGGAGTTGGAATAAACATAGGTTTATATTGGGGAATGCAAGTATTCCAACTTGGAAGATTGGGGATATTTGACTCATTAAGAGATTAATTTAACTTAATTTTATGTTGTATGGCAACTTGGAAGATATTTGGAGCAAAGGAAGGTTAACCTAGGATAGGAAAAGGTGCATAAGACTGATTAAATTAGGTTTTCACTTTCTCCCATCTCATTAGCCTATCTTCCATTAAGTGTATCAACTTCTTAACCTATAACTCTTCATTATTTGCTTGGTCTTCCTTCTCAACATCTTCTAAAAGTCACCAAAATCCTTACAACACCTATTTCACCTTTTCAATGGGATAGATAGGAGAAGCTACACCATGTTATACTTCTATATTAGTCTTTATCATCATCTTTTTAAGGACTAGTATGGTTTGTTAAAGCTAGATAAAAGTGAGGAAGGAGAAGCATAGTTTTGACACAGTTGATAAGAGGGACATGTAGGTTGTTGGTAAGCTTAGTAGGTAGTAATTTTAGTGTTACTTGAGGACAATCCATGAATAACATTAACTTAACAACAGTAATATGAGGGTACATAAGAAGTATTTTGATCATATGAGTAACGATACATACTAATTTTATATTTTGAGGCACTTGGACTACCTGTATTAGCTAAGATTCACTTGGAGTCACCATTGGTGCTTGAGTTTTTTCCTTTAAAGGTTGATGAATGGAAAGACAACACCAAATTTTTCTTCAATGGAAAATAATCCAGTTCCTCTGGGCATGATAAAATAATTATAGATCAAATTTACACCCTTGAGAGGGTGATTCAATCATTCCTAATTGAGATATACACTAGTATCAATATTGGATTATGGGTGACATATAATTAGACTAAACTTATATATTGTAGGGATAAATCCCCTTGATGTATCAGTTAATCTCTATAACTACTCTACTAGCTTGCAATAGAAAAGGGAGAAGGATAACATGAAATAAAACTTGAAAAAGTAGGTGATATCCCAAATTGAAACCTTTCATGCACTAAGAACATGGATTAGGATTAAATCTCATCACACAAGGACCTCCAAGCATAAGTGTTTTAGCATGGAGGTCATAGACAATGCATTGAATGAGAGGATTGGTAAATAGTTATAAGTAAGACACTAATGACTGAAATGCACTTTCAAACCATACAAAACTACATAAAACTCACCATATGGCATAAAATAAGGTAATCCATTTACAACTAGGTAGGAGAGGAAAAATGATAGAGAGTGCCATCACTACTACAAGCATTCATTAACAATCACACAAGTACACTAATTGCAAGCATGTGAGAAGGTAAAAGTCAGATTTATTCATCATTCAGAGGAAAAATAAAAGTATTTAGTAGAGAATGTATTTGCCATACTCATCCAAAGGATCCTTACAAAGATGAACAAGGATGTATATATAGATATTGAGAGAAGGAGAGAGAGGAGAGGTATAGAAGAGAGCAATGATAAGTCTCAATCACTCATGACAAGAGTTACAATCAAGAAGAAGGTTATAGAATAGTATCATAAGGTATTTAAGGACATTTAGTGTTTCTTGATGACTTTTCCCCTTCCAAATGGTGTAGGGGTTTTCTATTGGCTTGACACATCTTATCTTCTTCTTCTTCAAAATTTACTCCTTTTGATGTGGAAAGTGACAAGTGGAATTTCTTGGTCATCAAATCACATTGAAATACCATTAGATCTTGTTATTTATGATTTTAATCTATTTATGAGTCTTATTATACTAAAATTTCAATAGTGATCATATCTTATTAGGTTTCTTGAATCCCATCAATCTCACTACACCTCTCTTTCATTAAATGCATCAAATCTTGATTATATCTTCATGAGTGAATTATTTATCTATGAAAGACCTATCTCTACCTTAAAAGACCTATATCAACCCTTTTAAATTCCTCAAATATAATATAATGCTTCATTTCACAATTAAATCCCATACTTGCCTTCATTTCCTTATAGCCCTCAAAATAGACAAAGATCCTTGTCTAGAACATTTTAGAGTTTCTACTAGAAAACCAAGCACATATTTGAGTACCAATTTTCTTCTTCACACTTTTCTCAAAGTTTCATGATCAAAAACTCAACATAAGTATACTTTCTCCACTTATTTATCTCTCAATCAACCCTCAAATATGTCTCTAGTCTTAGGAAATGGGTATTTGGCTCTAATCAAATCTCACAATTGTGAAAATTAAATATAATTTTTGTAAAAATTTAAGAACATCTTAATCATTATTTAGGTCCAATTTTAGGGTCTAACAAAATATTCCATGCTTCCAAGTACCTTGTAATAGTCATTCTTAACCCTTTTTTGTACACTTTATACCTTACATGTGCCAACTAATGACTGGAGGAGGTGATAAGGAGTTGTATGGAAGTTAATCAGGTAATTTAAAAGGTTATACAACCCACTTTGAGTGTTTATAGACATTATCTCTCTCATCAGGTTCTTACAAGAGTTTCATGGTAGCCTATGAGTGTCTTGCACTCTTATGGATTGTTCATAAAGCTAAGGACCTTAATGAACATCCAAACTCCATGGATTAGTATTGCATATGGGTTGTGTCCTATTATTAAGATCTTAAGACACAATTCATATCCTCATGTAAGATATGAACATCTCAAATTTCTCCTCTCAAACTGGTAGACTGTGTGGGTGAACTTGAAGAGAGATTTGGGTCTGAAATGCTACTAGAAAGGTTTTCTTCTGATCTAAACCATATGAGATGTCTGTGACACTCCCAAATCCATATTCATATGGTTTTCATGTTTTTTCCCCTTCATATCCATTTGAACCTACCTGTACACATTGCTAGGGTTTATAGATAGCTTTGAGGTAAAGACCCTATGACCATGATTTGATGTTTCTCTCACATGAAATGTTTCTAAATGATATGGGATTCTAATGGAACCACTTATTTATGTATTGGGAGTCCTCATACTTCCAATTTATTCAAAACATTCACACTTTCTTTATTCTGCACATACAGACATAAACATTCCCCATTAGGCATGTTGGTGATTAAGCTTGTATGATTGCAAAATTTAAGATGGATTATATTTTAATCAGTTATTCATATTATTAAATATATTATTAGGATTAATGGATTACATACACCCTAATTACTCATTAAAACCCCATTTCCAATGCAATATATTGCATATTCTGATTAAATATTGACATCTAAGTTGAATCTCTCAAGTAGGCATGTGTATGGGCAATTTGAGTTGAATTTTGAAAGAGTTCAATAAGTATTTAATTTCAATTAATTTACTCCTCCTACCACTAAAAAACTTTATCAACCACCTTTCATGGTTTTCACATTCAATATTGGTCAAAACATCAAGTTCCATTCAAGGTTGGTCTCTCTTGATTGAGAATATTGACCTACAGGTCTATAGGTTTATATTCACCTTAAATTTTTTCCATTGATGATATGGTTTAGGTTACTAAAATAGTATGACAATATCACACACCCTTATACATATTGGTAAATTCAATCTCTCTTCAAGACCTCTAAAATATTTCCAAGTACCTATTTTGCATGTACAATACCATTTAGTCCTTATGATTATATTGCATTGGGGAAGGGATATCTTGAGATGGTGTTGGTTTTCCTTGAGGTTATGAAAATTATATAAGATTTAATTTTGACCTCTGTAGATTCTTCACCCTTTTTTAACCCTCACTACTTACGCTTCATGCTCAAACCTCTCTCTTTCTAGTTCTTTTCCTTTGAAAAGTCTTACAACTAGGAAATGTATTACATGAAGATAGGTGGGTTGAAGTTTGAGATATCATAGGTGTTTGGAAAAAATTTATGACCCTATTATATTATTTATAGATTAACCTTGAGGCAAACTAAAGTAACTAGAGTGTTGCTTTCATGTATAGGCATAAAACTCTGATTTCTCCCATGTTTGACACTTACAATGTTCTATTCTTTCACCATTGACCTTGGAAATTTGGTCTCAAATCTTATAGGGTTATTAAGGGTGATATTGTATGATTTTTAAGACTTGAATACAATACTTATTCATTTATTCAAAACTTATACATATGAAACCTATTAAAGACTTTAGGAAAACTACCTTCTCTTCATTGAGACGTGTGGTAAGTTCTTGTTTAAAAGCTTGCTAATTGAACTAGAAAAGAGGGTTATTTAGGAGGTGATGGAAATGTAAGATTATATATAAAGTTAATTATAATTATGGAAAGGATTCTATTTGAATTTCATTATCTACTTTAACCAACTATCCTTCCTCATAGTGACCTACAATAGGTCATGCTCCTACATGCAGCTCAAAATAAATGGAGGTTTTGATTCTTATGAGGATCACACATGCCAAATGAGTAATGGAAAATGTTTTGAGATGGATATTTAATATCTATTGGACCTAATCCAATCATCCATTTTTTTCACTCTGTTACTCATTGTCTGAGATTGCTAAAAACTGAGCTTGAAGTGTTTATAGGCTGTTTTTAGCACCTTAACTTCTTATCAATAGTTCATAAAGGAGGGGGGCTCAAACTAAGAACCAATGAAACGAATATTAATATATTTAGGGTCTCATCCTCTTATATTATCCTTAGGTCCTAACTCCATCTCCTCTAAATAGACCAAGCATGTGAAACTATTTTTCACAAACTTGCCAAGGAGACGATGGAGTCTTAGATGTAACTTTTAGATTCCTAGGACGTGTTCAAGATTTTTATTCATGTAAATCACCTAAGGTAGGTGAATATACACCCTTACATGAATTTACACCTTAACATAAACCTTTCTTGTTCAAAAAAATTCATAAAACTGCCTACAAAAGAGTGATTCATCTTATTTTAAATGTTAGACTCACAAAAATTAACCATGATATAACTTTCACATACATTCCTGAAATACATGCATGTTAGATACCCTCATGATAAGATTTAAATTTAAAAATGTACGTATAATACCTCATATTGGTTCAAGAAATGACTTTAAAGGCCTTGAGATTAATTGACAAGTATAAAAGAGACTAATGCATGTTTGATGGCCTCATGAAGCGAACATAGAAATTTGTAAGACCACCTTTGAATTCAAATGACATCTTCACCATTGACATTAATGAATCATGTAAGAAGGAAGCCTTGGAGAGGCTTAAAATGAATACAACAAAAACCTTAACTTTGTCAAAACTTAACAAATGCTAAGTTACCTTAACTCTTCCAAAACATGTTATTTGCCACTTTAGACCTCTTGAGACACTTGTTTATTTTAAACTCACTCAAGGATAACCTATGAAGACCTACTACAATATTTTATAACCTAAGACATGATCTCATATATATATTCTACAAACAAACTTTAATGCATACAATGAAACCTTAAAATTTGCTTAAAATGCCTTGAAAGATCATTCTAGGACATCTAAAGACTACAAGATGGCTATCAATAAAGATAAAATGAGTGAAATGGCAAGTTTTTGATGAGACTCACCTATAATAGCCAAAATTGTTTAACACCACCATAATGACTAAGAGTTTAGATAAATACCACTTTTAAACCCATCCCCACCCAAATGAGGTGGGGTTTGAACTATTACAAAGAATTTCAAATACTTTGCATGACAAAAGTTCCCCTACCTTAATTGTCACTAGTGTTATAAGTGTGATGTGAAATCCAATTCCTTGCTAGCCTTTTCTGCCAAGCAGACATCCTTGAGAGATGTAGTGCATAAACAAAATTTTCTAGGCTACATCACCTTCTAAGCTTATGATATACATTTAACCCCTAGATTGAGCTCGTGAAGCTTGATCTATCTATGAGTCCCAACTCACCATCTTTTTTAGGTCAACAATAGATAAGCCAAGAGACTCTATGAAAACCCTGGTGCCCCTCAGAATTGGCCAAAAGAAAGTCTCAAAGAATCTTTTGAAGATTCATATAAGAGGCATTGGAGGGCGTCAAACAAGATGAATAGTACACATGAGTAGTAGTGAGAACCTTATAAAAATATCTAATTTCTTGGCCAAATTCAAAGACTTAGTGATCCAAAAGGAGATTTTTATGAACACTTTGAACCATATAAGACCAAAATTTTGTAGGAGAGCCTGTAAATGAAATGAAATGTCTAAAAATTTCAAATAGAACCTATGAAGGATCCATTTCAACATATGCCCTCCAACCAACGAATTTGGGTGACATAGATTGGCAATAGCACTAAGTCTTATGCCATTGAATAGATGACACATATGTAAGACATAAGATATCTAAAAATTCTGTGGTATGATTGATAGAGACTTCATCTTCCTATTGAGTGAGAAAGGAATCATAAAAAAATGCCCATTAAATAACTAGTGATCTGAATTAGAAAGAGAGATCCCCTTGATCATACCCTTGGAACCATAACTAGCCAACAGATAACTAAATCACCCTACATCCAAAACATATTGTGAGGGAGAAGGTGGGAAACCCTATTGGATGGATCTATGGAGCTAAAATATATAGATTGGCAGTTATTGATGGTAATATAGACCTCAACATCCTAAAATAGAATATTGATTGTGTGAACAAAATTGAGACCAAACCTTAGAGCTCGAAGTGTAGCTATCATAAAAGGCCATTCAATCTGATCATAAGTTTTCTCAAAATAAATCTTGATAAATAATGCCTTCTTGTTACATACTCTATCCCATTACATACCTTCCTATACAAAATTAATATTATTGATAATATATCTATATTGAATGAAACGTATTTGATCAATTTGTACAATTAAGGGAAGCAAGTGTTTTATTTTAAGGGCTAATGCAATAGCTATAATTTTGGATTAAACATTGAGTAAAGCGATGGGTCTCTAGTTGGTAACTACCTCAGGGTCCTCTGCCTTGGGAATGAATTTGGTGTTTCCCTTATTGATGAGATGACATAAATAATTGGTCTAGATAGATTCAAAATAGACCTTATGAAGAACAGGTCAAATCATATCCCAAAGTGTTTGATAAAATTCATAGAGGAAGCCATCAATATTCATTATCTTTGTTAGAGGTCATCTACATAATAGCTTCCTTAAGGACATTGATACTGAGATTTATATCATAAGCAACTCTTTGCACTTATGAGAGCTTAAAAGGGACCACACTAAGGCATTGAGAGATGAAAAATTAAAGAGTAGGAGATGAAGGTTGTGTTGTAAAGACACCATGTTAGTGATGCATAAAGGCTTGGAGAATATCAAGTAATTTGGTAAAACTGTTTGAAGCACTTTTAATTGTTTTGATTTTATCTGTAGTTTGTCTTGACTAAAGGAGAACAAAAAAATCCGTGGTCACTTTGTCTCTTACATTCAACCAATGCATTCATGCTTAGAGTTGAGCTCTTTTCACCTTATGAGTCTCAACAACTTGTGGTTTATGTCTCCACATAGTAGTTTGAGTATACAAATGAGGGTTTATAGGCGTGGCTTCAAATTCCTATGACACTTTAAGGTATTCATGATTTGTAGCATTGAAAATGTGCTACTTGAATAAACCCATTTATTTGCGATAAATCTAGTGGAAAGAAGTGGTACAGGAAGTGGTATAGGATATAGCATTAGACCACCACTAAATCTAGTCAATGTCACCAATGGGTTTGGGAAAAAGGTTTTAAATCCTAATAATATGATCAATAGTCTGCTCATGCTTGAGATGAGAAATGTTGAGGTAAAATTCAAAGCCCTTGGGTTTTAAGCTAAGGATAGGTTCATTCTATGCAGAAGAAAATGGGATTATGATCAGATAAAAAAGTGTCTAGAAGCATAGACACAAGCCATCCTTGAATAGGATTGAAGAAGAAAAGATCATGTGCAACAATAAGAGCACAGTCAATATGTTTCAGGACTCGATCTTCTTGACATAAATTTGAACATGTGAACCAAGAAGACTTGGAATCTCTCTTTCTACAATGGTTTAGGTCAAAAACCCCAAGTTTATTTTGTATATAAAACCAAGTTTGTTGTTCTCTTGTAGACTATCTAATGGGAAGATGACCTTCTTTGTCTTCTTCAAATTCGATCATTTTGAAGTCACCACAAAGAATCCAATGTGCATCTCAAATGGAATTAACTAATGATATCCAAAGCAAGGTGAATTTCATAACATCTTTAGAGGCATAAAAGTTGACAAGGTCAATGATGCGATTATCAAAGTCAAAAATAGTCCAGACTACCTAATGAGTGGGGACAAAACCACAAAAAATGATATTTTGAGACATGTTAAGCACCAAAAAGGTGACAACACCCCCACAACCAAGCTCATGATAGGTGGCCTCACAAAGGTCCCTAAGCTAGAGAGTGTGATATGCAAATTGAAGTAAAAATCTAGAAATTGACTTTTTACATGCATAACACTTTCATTTGAGAAAAATGATGACAATTATTCCTAACTGTATGCTTACAAGTTAGATCAGTGAGGCCTCTAACATTCTTAGAATAAACTAGCATTGGAAATCATCTAAGCGCATTTTCTTAGTGAGGTTTGATAGGTCTAAAAAAGATATAAAGTTGATCCTGGAATGGTAAACTCTCCAAACTTGAAAGGTTTCCTTTTGTTTGGCACATAATGTTCATCTATAGAGGGAGAGGGACTATGCAAGAAACACAAAAAAAGACTTAGGTTGAGGGTTACAAGACCCTGATCTAAATCTGATTCATTCACCCATGATGTGGGTTTTGCTAAAGGAGTCATAAGAGTGGGAGATGGGGATGACAAAAACTAGGTGATTGCCTATGGGGACCAGGAAATGGGAGGTGGGGTTTAACTTGTAAAGATGTGGGGGATTTATTGGTAGAGGCTAATGTTTAACAAACCTGCTGGATTAGACATAGAAATATGATATTTTTTAAATTAAACACATATACCAAATATATGTTACACCATAGGAATGTATAAAGACCATAATAATTACTCAAGGTGTGATAATAGCAACAAATCATAATGACAGATGAAGGCAGTCCAATTTAATGGTGTGTATGAATTTGACTGACCTTAAATAGTAATTATTTATATAACTTTAGGCCGAGTATGTTAAGTGAGACATTATCATTTCATGAGTATGATTAACATGTTTGTGTAATATCTTGTAATAAAATGATTTTCTATGATACATTACATGTTTAGTTTAAAAATCATACAACACATGATACTTGCTTATCTTTCTAGATTCCTGTGCCGTCACTATCTACTCATCCATGAAATAAGGGCCATTTCCTAATGGGATTAGTGTAGGGGATAATTGGTCTATGGTTAGTGTGGAAAATAGCTAGGATGATGCTCTCCCTCCCCACAACAATACTACTTATCGAGATGACACTTGAGATTGCCACAAATATTTGAGTTCGGGAACTATGCTTCGAGGAAGCCATGTATGTTATATGTAAATTGTATTATGTTTTACTTATTAATGAATATTGTCATGAGAGTTGTAATTACTTGTTATAGTATATTGACAATAGTGGCTATAGACTTGTATCAATTGTGGTTGAGTTAATATAGTTACTTTCTATATTTGTGTTATGATGTGCTCTCATGATATTAGAGATTAGTGACATGAGATGTTTTATACTTGATTCTATTGTCATGCTTGTGTAATTCATATCAGTCTTTATAGATTCTTGTGGTGTAATTTATTTTTGATATGTGTTTTGTAAAAAATAAATCTCGCATTTCTAGGTGACAACAACATTGTTGTTACATAAGGGGTGTGGCCCCTCTATGCATTGGTATACAACTGGATTGTCAGTAGTAACATTATTATTTTTTATTAGAAACCATTGTCTACCCATTAGAATGTTGGGATTTTGACTCAAACTCACTTTTGTCTTGAGGGACCAAAGGAGTGGGGACAATTAAAGGACATTATCTAATTATGTGGTTTGAACCTTGGCACTAGATGCAAGTGTTCAAGAGGTTAATATAAAGCACAAGTTACGAGAATCGATTATTGCCCACTTGAATATCAATGGATTCTTGTAAATCTTTGGCAAGGTGTATTTGGACACAGACCCTTCTCTAAGACCAAGCTATGTAAAACTTTTGTTGTTCATGGTAGATAAAATAATCCAAATGCTTGATAAATTAATCAATAAAATTCTATAAATAAAAAAAGAAACTTGAAAATTCTATCCATATTATGAATTTAAATTTAACTTACTCTGAAACTTGAAAATCTCTACCACTATATTTTTAATAACTTGAAACAATATTAAATAAATTTCAAACATTATATTTTAATCTTAATATAAATTAATATTACTAATAATTATAAATATATTATATTAATTATATAATATATTAATGTTATTTTAAAAAAATGATAATTATAATGATATTATATATTAATATTAATCTAAAACTTTCTTAATGACTATGTTCTCTTAGTTTCATTCTTCATAATTTATGATTAAAATATTTTTCATTTATTTTGATTAATTTTTAAATGGAAATTATTCTTCTTCTCAAAATAATAGACAAGTAATACATAAAAATGATAAAGACAAAAAATTATTTTGATGTTTGTATTATATTAAAGAATAGTGAAAATCTATTATTATCTTAATTTTTTTTAAAATAACAAAATTAAAAATAATATATAAACTTGAATATTTCGATGAATACTTTAATAAATATTTATTCTTCTATAAAATAAAAATTATTTTAAAATATATTTTAAGTATATCTACTTCCTTTCAAATATACATTAATTAAAAAGTATATATTTAATAATAAATTGAATTCAAATTAACATTATATTGATTTCCAAACCAGTTTCTAATAAATAAAAAATAAAAAAGGCTTACAAAACTAACAAATGAGTGCACTCTATCTAAAATGGGCACTTAAAAGAATTTTTAGATAATATAAATACTTTTAAAATATAAAAATAAATTTAAATACTTAAAAATCAAATATATTATTTATTAGAAAGAAAAGTGAACTTTGTCATATTTTTTAAATGATAGTGAGATTTCAAGAAATAACACATATAATGAATCTTAATTATGTTTTAGGTTAGAATTTGTGTTTATTTTAACTAGCAACTGGAATTTAGTTATTATTAAGGTACGTTTGTGATTAAAAAGGTGTCATGTGACTATACACATGTGTAAATGTTATCTATTTATTTTTGGGAGAAATAAAGAAAAAATAATAATTATCATTTAATCTACATAATTGTATTTGTTGATGCATATTTTTTTTCAAACAATTACATTTATTTTTGGTTAAATGGTTTAGGGACGATAAGACTCTTACTCCAATCATGTTTCTTGTGAGATGCAAGCTGCAAATGGATATGATGATAGAAAATGAGATTGTGTGTTACTTCATATGGTGTGTTAATACACTGTACAAGTAGGATACATTTTGTTTAAGGATGAGCTTGAGTAATGGCATAGTGGTGGGGAAGGGAAAGCTCGTACATAACATGCAAGTATTCAATGATTTCAAATTGAGTTTGGTGATGATGGTGAGGGGAGGTTATATCCTACATCACACCTAAATTTAGGGTAACTTTTGGGTTTACATTACTTGCACCCATTGAAAAGGGGTACACAACTTGTAGGGTGGTGATATCTTTGATTAGATATTTTTTATTGTCAAGAGTCAATAAGGACATCATGAAATTGATTTGATTATGACAGGGTTCCACATACGATACACAACTAGTCAAAGATGTCCCTAACATGCTTTGATATAATTAACATGTATCATTCTGTATTATTTTTACATTGATGTGCCAATTTACACTTTAATGTAGTCACATGTATGGGTGTAAATTATATGGGATAAATGCTATTCATATTCATAATGTCTAATAATTCTAAACTCATCTAAATTAACACATGCTGAATTTTTTACATTTTTATAAGAGTAATTGGATATTCAACCCCTATTTTCAGTGAGGTGTCTAGATTCATCTTGGAATCTTTATGTCTCAATTAGATGTTGTTTTCCCATGGTTGAATGACATCATTCATTTGCTTAGCAATTTGAGATGCTACATTGGCACATATAGGGACAATAATGGAGAAACATATTTGCTCAGGTTGGAAAATTGTTCATTTTATTTGGGCAAATAATATGATTTCTTGTTGAGGTATCCTAAGGATTCTAGAAGCTGAAATAATCATATTCCATAAG
Source organism: Torreya grandis (assembly GCA_037957365.1). Taxonomy (NCBI): domain Eukaryota; kingdom Viridiplantae; phylum Streptophyta; class Pinopsida; order Cupressales; family Taxaceae; genus Torreya; species Torreya grandis. The sequence continues at coordinate 244,220 of JARHVA010005501.1, read as the reverse complement.
AATATGTTAGGATTCTTAATGTGGTCGAAAACTTTTCAAGAATCCAAAAAACTTTACTACTTCTCATATGTGTTGATACTTGCATTTTGAAAAATTATGTATGTGGCAAATTTTTTTTCCCCTATGGTTGATGTGAGAGTGGATTTTATTACCCTCTGAAAAGGATTTATGGGAAATGCCTAAATGTAATAGATGAAGGTACGTGGAATTATCTATAGGGGTTTTTTTGTAGTATGTAAAGTGTACAATTCCTCCTTTAAGCAACCCTTTGTACAAATTACTATGAGATTTTAATTGAGATAGTTGATGGATGGTGCATTGTATGTATCACAATAAAGCATCATCATCTTCATCAAATTTGAATTTATTTAAACATTTTATATTTTAATCATAATATTGAAGGATTTCATTTCTTCTTAACAATACTAGTAGAATATCAGTTATTCTACTCTAGATATTTTTGAGAATTCATAATCATCTTAATTAAATATATACAATTTTGAAAACATAATAATCTTATATATTATTATTTTCTTGATTTTTTTATCAATATATATTTTAATCATTATTGAAATGAATTTTATTCATATATATTGAGTAATAATCATAAGGTAAGGAGACCTATTTTAACACACCCACATAAAATATGAAGAGAGGTCATTTAGGTAATGACTAAAACATGCATAAAACATTATTTAAAAAAATAATATATAATGAAAATTACTCAGGAAAACCTTCAACTTAACATTAATAATCTTATTTAATATTATATTAAAATATTGTACATAGCACAACCTAGATTCATCTCAGCATATTTACATATCGATTAGATAATTAATAAAATAGGAAACATAAATTAACACCATGATTAAGAATATAAAGAAACACCACACTTAGGCCCTTGTAAGAAATGCTAAGGCCATACAAAACATGAAAATAGTGAAATATTTCAAGGTGATATGAGCGGTGATGGTGACAGGAAATGATAACATATTTTTGATGATATCATACAACAAGGGGCCCATATCAAACATCAGACCTATATTCAAGATAGCTTTTGGTTTTACATGACTATCACCCATTGTAAATGGGTTCGTAGCTTGCAAGGTGGTGACATTTTTTGATGGATATTTTCTTACCATCAAGTGTGGATGAGGATGTCATGAGAATTGATTTTATTGAAACATGGCTCCATGTTTGATGTTTAACTCAAATAAATGATGCAATGATTATAATGTGTGGATAAGATGTTGAGGTCTCACAACCTATCTTCTAGCTTCTATATGTCCCTAGTATAAATTACATTGATAGATGTCACATGTTACTGAACTTTGACCATGTATCCTCCCAATATTCATTGAGTCTATCACTTAGAATACCCTATCAATGCCCCTCACCATGACTGCCAGTTCACCTTAAAATATTACTTCACTTCCATGCTATATATAGCCTTTACCTTCCCAAAAATTTAACCATTACTCAAACTCACTATATAATCTAACATCTCTTCTCTGCACAACACATTGTCATAACATATAAAGCAGCACACCATCTCATTTGGCAGTGTCACAGGGTAACCACCACCAAATGCCTATCAAAATTTCATGGGATCTAACCATACATAAGCCATGAGGAATGACTCTCAAAAAATTGATAATGATATTGGAAACATTAATCATCAAGGGTTGACCTTAACCTTCATATCAAGAGTGCGTTCATTGTGTGACCTATATCTCAGCCCTTAATTTGCATTTTATTGTTATACAATAATGAAGGATAATATTTATGTAACTCCTAGAATATTATATAAATCAAGACTATGTAATATCTATTCCATGAAAAAATTACAAAAAATGTATGTTTTCTCAATAAACGCACAAAAATACATTTCACCAAATCTATTTAACTCTTTCCTACTCCTCACCTACTTCACACTTATAAAAAATTAATAAAAAGTAAAATAAAAGATAAAAGCAAATCCCTCATGGGGTTCCTTACACCATCAGGGTGACTAATAGTACACTAATTTATTAATAATGTAGTACCTTGGAAGGCCACCCAATATGACTAGCATATCAGATTCTAGGAACATCATATTTGAGGGAAAGCATGATATGCTTGCACATAAAATTTGAGAGTATATCATCAAAAGTAATACTAAGCACTTTTGTTATAGACTAATGAAAAATTTCAAAGCAAAAAGTCACCAACCCATAATATAATTGATTCACTCCACTTCTAAAAATCTCACATTAAATACAAAAAAAGTTATTCATCTTAAAAATTAAGCGAGTAGACTAAAATATGTCATGTTTTTTAAATAATGTTTTAGGATACATATATTTTTTGAGGATGTAAATTTTCAAATTGATATGGAATGAAGGTTTTATTTTACTACTACATTTTATTTTATTTGAAAAGTGCACTTCCATTAATTTAATAAAAAATATAGTATAACATTAATCATACAAAAAATGGGTGGAAAAGTCACACCCCAAAAACAACACCGAGCTAAGAAATCCTTTGGAGGAACAAAAGTCTAAAATAGGTCACAACATGACCAATAAGAAAAGTTAAACTAACTCAAATTCATATCAATAAAAAAGGAATGAAATAATACAAACAACAAGGAAATAACTACACAATAACTATAAACATGGCAGAAAATGAAGGAGGTGGAGGTAGAGAATCTTGAGGTTTGCCTTCCCAAGCAAACTTGGTCAAGGTATCTTTATCAACTGAGAGGGGGTCCCAACCATCAGCCTACTAGTTAACATCAAAATCTTGTTGGACCTAAGAACCCTGATAGGAAGGAGAGTGTTGTAAATATTGTCATTGATGTCAAAGGTCTAGCATTAATTTTGGTTGTATAAAGTCAAAAGAAGGGCCCATGAAGAAGTCAAAAAGTCATGGGGTAAATCCAAAAGAAGAATGGGATGCATTTTCCCATGAAGAGTCATCTTGAGGAAATCCAAGAGTTGACAAGTGAAGATAAAAGAGGAAGGGCACAATTTCTCATGAAGGGACACTTTGAGGAATATGAAAAGTCACCAAGATAAAAACAAAAGAGGAAAGGATGTTTTTGCTTATGAAGGGTCACCATATGACTTTTCAAATGCAAGGATATAAAGGGTCATGCAAGTTTGGTGTCATTTTCCATGAGGATTGAAGGGTCACAAAGGGTGAATGCCAAAGGTCGTTTGGAAAGTTATAGATAAAGGCTTTAAAAACCATTTGTAACATGGAAGATAGAGTATGATTTGTAATTATTATATCTAGCTTAGAAGAGAAAAGGAGAGAGAAGAAAGAGCTATTGTAATGTGCTATCATTTGTTGAGATAGCAACATTGAGAGATAGTTGTGTGGTATACAGAAAGGGGGTTGGTGCTCCTGTGAGTTGGTGTTTATGAATAGTTGTCGTGCTGGTGCTTAACAAAGGGGTTGGTTCTCCTATGGGTTGGTGCTCACAAATAGTTGTTGTGTTGGTGCTCAACAAAGGGGTTGGTACTCCTATGGGTTGGTACTCATGAATAGTTTTTGTGTTGGTGCTTAGCAAAGGGGTTGGTGCTCCTATGGGTTGGTGCTCATGAATAGTTATTATGTTGGTACTTAGCAAAGGGGTTGGTGCTCCTGAAATTTGGTGCTTGTGAATATTGTAGTTTGAGTTGGTGGTCATTCATATACTTGAGATTGTTCTTCATGGTTTTTCCCACATTGTGTTTCCACGTTAAATCTGGTGTCTCTCTCTATCTTGTGTGGTGTTTATTATTTCAGTTTTATTTCATATCTTTAATGTATGGTTAAGCAGATTTTGATTAAGTGAAAGTTTATAATATTTATGATATACTAATTCACCCCCCCCCCCCGCCTCCCAATATATCATGTGCTTAACAGAGAGATGGCCAACAACAACTATGATAATTTATCCTATGGAAGGGGTCTCCACCCCACACCCCCATAATCTCTATTGCCTCTGTCAGATCCTTGAGGAGAAAATGGATAGATAAAACAAGGAGAGGATATCTTCTAACTTTGAGACCTCTGATTGGGAGAGTGGTATCACCTCCCACATGACCATGACCCCTAAGAGGGGATTAGTGAGTAGGGCGATCAACAGGCTTTGGATGACCATATAATGGTCATTCTCACAATGATCAAGGGGTAGTTTTAGATGGTGAAGCATCAGTCAAAATTTATCTATTTGACATTATATTTAAAAGGTAACATTAGAAATAACAACTTCATTAGTTATATAAATGTTTTTTACATAGCTTCATTATCAAAACTACTTGATTTCTAGATTTCAAAATCTAAAAAAATATTAGTATAGAAACTCTAACATAAAATATTATATCTTGGAGGCAACAGGGAAGAATCCCCCAAGAAATCCATTGTCCAAGTGAACATTTCAAGCTTGAAGAGTTTGAAAAGGGTATGAATTCATCTCCAGGCTAATTGGGCATGAGAGTAAAACCAAAAGAGATTCTTGATAGTTTTTGGATGATGATAGGTTAAGAATGTGAGATTTAAAACCCCCATTTACTTGAGCCTATTACCCATAAGTAGACCTTGGTAGAGGATATGCCAAAAGAAATTGGATTTTTTAGCTCAATACATGTTGCTGAGATATTATCAAATATCTCGGCTCAAACCCAATAGAGATATTGGAGAGGCCACCAATGATTGAGGGAATTACCATCAATATGCTAAGGGGAAATTTTTTTTAAACTAAACTAAGGATATTAGAGACAAAATGGTGTGGCTATGGGCCAAGACCATTCCTTCAACCATGATGTAAGAGAGGAAACTCCAGGTTTGTGCAAGTATTCATGAAGTATGGAACTCTACAATTCTAAAGTGGATTACACATCTTCCTTATTAACATAGAACTTTAATTTTAGCATATTTTAAGGAAGATACTACCTATAGTCCTTAAAAAAGAGATCACCAATTATGAGAATACCTTGCTTAAATAGCCTCAAGATTTTGATCAAGGGGACCATGGTAAAGGGGACATTGTGGAAGTTTAACTAGGCAGACCACCATAACGACTAAGAGTTTAAAGAAATAATTCTTTGAAACCCTTAACCCACCCAAATTAGGTGGGTTTCAATATTTTCCCAAGCCTTTTGAATACTTTTCATGATAAAAGTGCCCCTATCTTAATTGAGTCCAATAAGATAAGCACATTGTGAAAGCTAATTCCTTGCTAGGATTTTCTACCAAGAGAGCAACCTTGAGAGATGTAATTCTTCAACAAAATTTTCAAATATTCATCCCCTTCCAATATTATGATAATACATTTAACAACTAGAGTGAGCCCCTGAAGCTTGATGTCTATGAGTCCTAGCCCACTAGCTTCTTTAGGGCGATAACAGATAGCCCAGGAGACTCTATGAAAACCTTAGTACACAACTAAATTGAAACACTTATTTTAAATCATTATGTAAATATAAAATAATTTAAAAATATAATAATTTTGAGTAGAGTATATTCAGTTAAATGATTATAATGTCTTGTTTCCCACATAGTAGTTCTTTATTATTCAAAAGAGACTCGATGGTATTTTTTGTTATAAGACTTTAATACAAACTAGGTGTATAAAGATAAATGTTTTGAAATATAGAAAAGGTAATAACATTACTTATACTTGAAAATTTTACGTTGGTAATCAAAATCAAATAATAATTACCTTATGTTTTTAATTCAAACTAAGTACTATTGAGATAAAATAATAACCTTGTATCCTCTTTAGAATGCCATTAATTTTGAAACTCCAATGTCTTATTACAAAAACATTAGCGACATGAAGTACATCTTATCATAGATTAGCAAACTATTTCATGTCATTATATTGTTAGAATAATATTAAATGAATTAAATATTATAATAACATCCATGAAACCAAGAATACTACAAAAGATATTACATCTTATTAAATGGTTTGTGATTACCTTTCAATATAGTAAATTGAACAACTGATCTTAATAATATATCCTCTTCCATCATTTATAAGGATTGATTAAGTTGAGATTACATGGTCATTAGAAATTTTTCATTTATTCAAAATGAATAATAAATGTAACAATGCTTAATTGTTGCAACTTGTAGTCATGTTGATGAATGAGTCAATAAATAAATCTAAATAGAAAATATTACTTTAATTTCACTTATACAATATTGGCAGCTTAAATGTAGGATTAATGTGTGAGTTAACTTGTATCTGGATCAACCTATTTATACCAAAATTGACAATGTAATCATTTTGATGACTCACATGGGTGGTATGGGACACTCATGTAAATCATTGCCTCATAAGTACATTCTTAATAAAATAAACAACTAGAAATAGGGATTCTCTAGACCCAATAACTATGAGATGTCTAAGAGTAGTGAATGTGAGATGTGTGGTCTAAGATATGGGAGGGTATCCTAGTTATACACACATAGTAACTTATTTATCTAATGAGTTAATATTCAATAAGGGGTATTTGGTGAATTGAAAAACTTACGGTCATAAGTAGTGTATACAGGTAGTATACATTAAGAATATTTTAATTCTAGCTTGGTTCATAGTCACACTCGTAATAAGATGCATGGAGTAGGAAAAGTGTTGGAAAATGATCTCTTTCTTAGTTTTTCAACTTTTATCTATCCTAGTCATGAAGGGTAGGGCCACTCTTAGTGGATGAGAAACATATGGGGGATCTGAAAGGCTATGTGGTTGGAGGAATATCCCTCTTTGATATTCTCCCTCTCTGCATCAATTTGGTCTTTTTCAGATCTATAATAACTCCTCTACTTACTTATTTGGCAAAGGATCAAATGTTAAACAAAGATGAATATGGTAAAAACTGATGTACACTATTGAAGTATGATTGCTAAAACTGTAAGTAATAAGGACATTTGATCACTCCTAGTTGTATAGTAGTTGCAATCAAATTGAGATCATATATGTATGATTTATATTGTTGTTAATTTGACATAAAACTTGTATGTTTAAGTTAATAAATAAATATATTCTATTATTGTAATGTATAGTTAAATATCACATTTTATTATGATAGTCAATGAGTGAGAATAATACAATATAATTGTTTAAATAATTCTTTATCTTGACTATTTATGTTTGAAGTGTTGATATTATGATGTAAATTACATTTAGCTTATCTTGAGTGTATGGCATGTGAGTAATAGATGCAAAACAAATTGTATCACACTTTTTTATTTATGCAATTTCTTTATCCTTGATTTTAAGAGCATACATTTAGTTATGGTATAGTGTTTATGAAGTAGATTTATAAGCTAAACCGATCACTATGAGTTGTTCCTCTAATGCCCACTAGAATACTAAATATATGTATTATTTATTTTACATGATATAACTGTCAATTACATAGTTGATCTATTATTAAAGAAAGACAAGTTTAACTATACCCTAAATAAGATGTCACAGTCCTAGTCTAGTCATCTCCACCCATCATTGGTCATACCCCCATCACTTACATATCATAATCACATCTTTTCTTGTCATCCTAAGTCCATCCCATCCATACTCAATCATTTATCTTGACCTTTACTTCATCACCCATCTAGTCTAACCATGTCCTATCTCATCCTAGTTGGCTCTTTAGGTCACATATGTTTCCAAACCATCCCCATCATTAGCCCTCATCACTTCATCATCACCTATCATCATACTTGTCCTTGTCCCATTATCCTAATCACCTTCATCACATAATCATATACTCTCTCATCTTGAATAAATTGGTCTAAGGTTTTGAGCTAGTCCTTTTAGATCATCCTATCATCCTAATCCACTATTACCCATCCTATTGGTTGAGTCTCATACCCTAGTGTGTATTATGCTAACATATTATCACTTTATTAGTCTCAATCTATAAAACTTATCAATCATCAATCTAACTATCTCTAGTCCAATCACCTTTCCTATTTATCACTAGCACCCATCACATCATCCTCTTGCTAGTTTGAATATAGGCACCCATCAAATCCTCAATCCTTTTACTATCTTGAAAACTAGACATTATTAATAGGTCATCAACACCTATTTCACTATAGGTCTAAAATCTGATCCTAGTCTTTAATCTATCTATCCTCATCATCACTTGTCATACTAGCTTGATCATCGAACCTAGTTTATCTACCCCCACATTGGCCCTCTTTATTATCCATCATATTTCATCCATCACTATGAAACTAGACCCCACCTTCATAGACCAATACATATCTACCAAAAAGGATGATATCCTCTTGCAATTTATTATGATGGGTTTTCCACTTCCTAAAGGGGTTGATCCCCTTCAACTCATTTCACCCCATGTCAAAGCCCCTTCATGTGAATCCTGTATAAATCCTCTATCCAGTAGTCATAACCCACTACCTACTCCTTCTTACACTAACAAAGGGAATCCAATATTGGCCACCTCATCTACTATCAATCCTTCCACCCAATCACATCGACAACCATCTGATCTAAAATCCATTGCTTCTACATATAAGTCACAAAGAAAAGTGGGTCCTTTTTCTCCCCTTCCTATGTCCTTGGAAGCCATTTTAAAATAACTAATGACCACCAACATGATGGTTTATCCACCTATCCAACATCTTGATCCCACTAAGCCTAAAACCTCCTGGTATAAATCAAACCAATATTGTTTGTATCAACAAACCTTGGGGCATATTATTAATCAATGTTGACCTATCCATGATTATGTCTAAGACCTCATCAACCATGGTGACATAGATATTGAGGATGAATTAGATGAGTCTAAACCCTTGGGTGAACAAGAAATGGAATCTGAAGATTCCATTCCCAATCATGATCAAGCTCTTCCCTTTCAAAGATAATGTCAAGACACCATTCCTATCCTCAATGATCCCCCCATCCTTGATAAATCCTCCATAAAAACCAAGTCTATTCCCTATAAATATCCCCCTTATAAACCCTTCCATGACCCATTTGAGTCCATCATTTCTCCACCATCTCTTTCTCACCCATCACATCACATCCCCCGTGATGAGAGGCTAATTGAGGACAATAAATATTTTCCTAAGAACATTGTGTCTTATACATCAGAGTTAACATCAGAGTCAACACCAAATTTATCTACATTAGGATCATGTTTAACACCAATATCTAAATCAGACTCCTCATTAGAAAAATCATCCATCATCAATGCTATGATAGATGATAATTATGCCTTTTTATTTGAAGATACCTCCAATTTGGATGACAATCAATCACCAAACATATCCTTAGATCCCAATAAAAATGATAAAGTCATAATATAATTATTACAAGAGTTATCTATTGAGTATATTCAAGGTGAATCTAATCCTACTTTGGATAGTCATACAACAACTAGTCTTAGTGATCCTTTTATTGATCTTGAGGAGATTTTATCCAATGTTGAAATTGAGTCTCCTAGGAAATGATATGAAGACTATGCTTCCCCATCATCAGTCATTGACCTCATCATATCATCTCCACCACCTTCATCCATCATAGACCCCTTTCTTCCCATCAATGATCATTTAATCACCTCCCTTCATAGGGATGAATAGGAACATACATCACTAGACACTTATTCAATCAATATAATGCATGCCATAAATATAAAGGTCAAAGACCATATTCCAGAAGTCATACATGATAATCAAATCCTCTTTAATCCCATAAGTCAAGAAAATAAAATGTCAAATCATCAGCCTAACCCAAAAGTGCCTTCACATACTAAAGCCAAAAATTAGGCACCAAGGGACCGTCAAAGTTGAAATCATCATTATATATCAATTCAAATCTCAATATCCCTTGGTGAAGCCCAAAATCTAGCACTAGAGGGAAGTCAAAGTCAAAACCAATCAACAAATCAAAAAATGTTAGAAGTAATATCCAAATGGCCAATAATCTATCAAAGTATTAGATCAAAGATGTCTAAGAAAGTTAAAGTGTGTTGAATCTCTTACAATATTTTTTCAATTGGCACTAATCTAATAAATAATGTCCTACATCTCCAAGGATGTATGTGATTGCTACTCCTAATCCTCCATCACCCATCACAATCCTATCATTTATTATAGTCCTAATCATTCATCATCCATTATACCATCTAATTAGAATCCTATCATCCACTTAAGTCCCATACCTCCCCATAAATATCTAATTAAATCCATATCTCCCATCACCTTCTTAGGAAACATCATCCCTCCTAAGGGTGACACAGACATACACTTGGTCTAGATATTTGAAGGGGTCATCATCAATAATAAACATAGTCACATGGACACTAATACATCTAACATTAGCAGTGATATGATCCTAATAGAATCAACATATTCACATGGAAACCAAAACATTCATCCAAATAGTATCAGTAATCTTGCATCTCACCCTTATCTAATAAAATAAGATGCCCAAAAAATCAACAAAGTGATAAAAAAAGCATTCATTCAATGGTGAAAACTAGTCTTTTGGCACCTTGGGCAAGTACCATGATGAAAATTTATTTTCAACATCATGGTAAAATAATTTATTATCTGAATTGTACCTCAACACTTGGGGGCACAATCCATCATTTTTGGCCATCAAACCCATCCCTCATCACATTCTTTGTCAACCTTATCAATAACCCATCCATCATTTTCCATCATATCATCCTATCTCTCATTCCTTCTTGTCTTGACCTTCACAAAGAAGTGGAAGGTGCCTTGAGAAATGTTCTTGAGCGATCTTTACATATCCTCCAATGGACACTCAGGCAACTAAAACATATGGTTTCTTCATGATGTGGTCATTGGAAATCCATAGTCTCTTCTTCCTTGGTCCTCACCCCCTTTTCTGCATCACCCTCACCCTTGTCAACTCATCCATCATTCCATCCATCCTCATCAAATTTGTTATGCTTGGTATTCACTTTTCTAGTAACCCCATTTGTATAGTGTACATACATATTCCAAAAATTCCTAAAAATTAAAATATTCTAAAAACCCCTACAAATCATAAAACTTGAAAAAGCCTAAAATAGCCTATGGTGTCTTATTTTATGCCTAATCTCATAGTATCATCCATCCCCATCACATCATAACAATCACCTTACCATCCTCAAAACCACATCCAATACCCATTTCATATATCTGATTATACCTATCCCCATCCCTAATGAACATCCAATATCCATTTCTAATTTGCCCATTGCTCATCATTGACTACTATATTTAGTCTTGGAGCCAAGTCCTAGTGGTCACCCATCCTTACATATTTCCATCATCATCCCATTTGACTATATATTATCAACATACATAGTGTCATCAAGATTCTAATATAACACCCATCACCTCCTTATTAGTGCCTTTTTATATATATCACCCATCTAATCCCTATTCTGCTATTATAAATAGCATCTAATCCCATCACTTTGTTATCATTGCCTCTTGATACTTATAACCCATCCAATCATTCTTTTGGTTGTATGAAAGGTATATGATCCCATCATTTCCTACTCTTCTTGCTAGATTGAACCCTTGTAAGGCTTTTTCTGTTACTAATACTTGGTCACCTTCAACATCAATTTTAAAAATCACCTCCATTGACCACTTTTTGATTCAGTTTCAAGACCAAATACCCTACACACCCCATCACTTCATCTATCCTTCTATCCTAAACTAGGGGCAACATCTCATCTATATTGATCCTAATCCTAATTGAGGTTCTGAAATCTATATCCTTATCCAAGCCTTAATCCTAATCAGCATTGTTAGTCTATCCATGTCTAGCCTAATTCCACAATCAAATCATGATCATCGTGGTCCATCCCATCACACAATCAATCATCCTATCACTAGACAAGATGTTGTGGCATTGCATGTAGATATTTATGTGTATTGCTTGTCTATTTTGTTTGGCTTATTTGCATGTCTTATAGAATTTGTTGCATCATTTCTCTTTTTGACAATTAGGAAATGAAAAAATATGTTAGGATGTCACTAAATATATAATAATGCTTATAAGTTCGTTCGTTGATGCAAAGTTTACTATTTACCCATGCACTTTAACACAACATCCTCTTGGTCAAGCTTATATCAAGGGGTATACTACTAAGTTCCATATTTAATGAAATGCTTAGACTATGATGAGCTTTATGATAGTTGTGATGGCTTGATCTTCTCCACCCTCATCATTCATATAATCATATAATCATCCTCCTTCCCATTACTAATATAATCATCTCGATCAATTAAATTAGCAGCCACTCTTTTAGTCCTCCTCTCATCATCTAAGTCACATCCTTAAATCACTATCATCACCCTATAATCATTAATCATAGTCGTCATCATCATCATCATCATCATCATCATCATCATCATCTTCTTCTTCTTCTTCGTCTTCTTCTTCTTCTACTCAATCATTGACATTTATATTCTAACTAGAACTACATCAGCCTGAGGTCTTTTTAGACAATGTAAACAACACTTGGCCACTTTTAGTGCTCAAGGATAACTTAGTAACTATCTCCTCTTTCCTCATCATTAATCATCACATAATTCTCAAGTGTCATCTCAGTCAAATGCTTGAGCTATGATATCAATATTTAATCAATCAATTGATCAATCCCCATCCCCATAATCATCTCTTTAATATTTTCATCAATCACCTGCACCTATCGATTGGGCTTGACAAATCACAACATCCATCTTTTCTTCCATCAATCCCTGATTAATCAATTTATCCTTCCCCTTGCATGTGTCCTTGCTAGGGGCATCATCGCTAGTAATCACATTATGGCTCATTGATTTGATGCAATGAAGTCCAATTATTTTTCCCTGACTTTTGGTCACTCAATCATATATATTATTCTCTATCATCCCTAACATTATATTCATCATTTTAGCTTTGAGCTACACCCATCATTAATCTCATCAAATCCTTGTCTATCCTGGTCTATAGCTCTCCCATGCATGTGTCCTTGCTTGGGATATGTCTAAAGATTATGGACTTTTAATCTTATCATCATCATGTTATGGTTAATTCCCCCTTGGGATGTGTCGACGAACATGATTTAGTCATATTTATTTATTGTGCATGTGTATTTTCTAGGGGTATCATCAATCTGTAGCTCATTTCTCAAGTTGATTTCATCTTCTTTATGATCTATCTCCACATCTCACATTTTATCCCCTTATTTATTCATTGCATTCCACCCCTTATTTCCTCTTTTGAGTGGCTATCCATCTCATTCTTCATCGCATGTCCCCTCAAGGGGGCATCATATTCACTAATATCATTTACTAACATTCATCATTGACATGGTTTTTATTTGAAAGACTACTACTCCTTCCACTTTGCTTTACTTGCAATGCTATTTCAAAGAGGGAAAAAATATATGCATCTAACTTCACTCACTTCATTAAATATCATTAATATCACTATTAGTCAACACTAATTCCATTTATCTAATTTATCTACTCTAATCCCATCTTAATATCCCCTTCCTAATCATTTATGTAATATCTCCCTTTCTAATTATTCACTAACCTTATTCTATCCCACTTCATCATTAACTCTTTTGAAACATCCCTTAATCATATCCTAATATATCTTATTCATTATTTGAAAATTTTAAATTCTCATGACCCACCTAACCATGTACTAAGCCTATTATTAAAATCTCCTACACCCCTAGTTCAGAGTTATCCACATAATACCTATGTAATCCCCCATCTAATCATTGTTAACCCCTAAGAAGGATTACATAACTCTCCAAATCTAGAACTCTCTCTATTTTGACCCCTCTTTTATAAAATCCTCTAAATCTAGAGGCTTCTATGAAATTTTAAATTCCTTTTAATCCTCAACCTTTGATTTCCTTCATCTAACTTCAAAACTCCACCATTGATCCTTCCCTCCTATTTAAATAAAATCCATTCCTCCATGGAAGGCCATCTTATGAATGCATAATCAATCCATGTCCAATTATTCATTGAATCATCTGATCCTTCATCAACAATCCTTATCTTTATTATTGTAAGAAAATAATAAAAATTACATTATCTACATAACTGCATGGCTATTGGTTGATGCAGATTTTTTACAAACACCATCATCTACTACGTCAGAAGTGTACAATCAATTCGCTGTTCATATTTAATGGTATTGATATAAATTAGATGTATACTATAGGGATGATACAAGGCTCTTTCCTCTTTCATTTGATAGGTGGCTATAATCATGTTTCTCGTGGGCTTCTATCTAGGTCCCACCTCACTTATTGGTTAAAAGCAACTCAAGACTCCCAGAAAAGAGTAACAGGTTAAGAGGTGGAGAAGCACGACAGAGGTTCAGATATCATTTTATCATTTTCAGAGGTTTAGAATTCTTGTGCTCTTCGCTCGTAAATCAGGTAAAAATGTTTGCAGAGCTAATTTGTATCATTTTAATAGGTTAAAAATTCATTAGCTTTTGACCTATTTTTTAAGTTTGAAGATGATGTTTGTTTATTATAATAATTGTAAATTTAACAAATAAAATTTATTATAATTTATTTTTAACAAATGTCAACAGAATTAGTGTTAAGATATATTTTATTTATTAAAATAATCACAGATTAGACCGATAAAAATCATTATAATTCATTGTTAAAGAATATCAGCAGAGTTAGTTTAGGTTTTTTAAAACTTTTAACATGTTTTTTAATTTTAAAACACTAGTTGTTTATTAAAATATATATTTATTAAAATAATGGTAAATTTAGTAAATAGAATTTACAATAATTTATTTGTATATATTTGAAATATATATATATATATATATATATATATATATATATATATATATATATTATCAAATAATATTTTAATATAATTATATATTTGAAAAATAAATTCTATATTAATGTCATATATTTTTCTTATAAATAATTATTAAAAAAATAAAAAATAAAAAATGTAACTGTTTTGTATTAATTATTAGTGAATAATTACACTTTAGATGTGTATAGAATAATTTTCTTATTTTTATTTTTTCTTAAAGAAACAAATTATAATTGAGATGTGCACAAATTTTGAGTGAAATGTGTATATATTGAATCTCAAATATTATAATTATTATTTTATGTATATTATAATTATGTTATTAAACTTGTGTGAATTGGATGTGTTGGAGATGAAAATACAATTGTTGGTTACAAAATGTATTTCTCAAATATATTCTTACTATAATAGTGAAATTTTAATAAAAAATTAAAAGAATTTCACACATAAGTTTTGATTGACACTTAAATGATCAAATTTTGTGCCCAATTCCAATTAATAAATTGTTGTAATTTTGATTAACATTTTTTTATATTTTATTTCAGCATGGGGAGTTTGAAATTTGTTCAAATATTATGTGTGTTACTATTTCTACTTTATATAGGGGAATCCTCCTCCTCAAGAAAATATTCTGTGATAGGATATGACACTACAGACTTGGCCTCCGATGAAACACTTTTCTTAATTTATGAACGATGGTTGTGCGAGTATGGTAAAGTTTACAATGAAAATGACCTTGACCAGAAACAAGCCTGATTCTACATATTCAAAGACAATTTGCTTTAAATTGATGCCCATAATAGAATAAATGAATCATATTCTCTTAGCCTTAACGAGTTCTTAGATCTCACCAATGATGAATTCATGAGTATGTATGTTGGTACCTTGTTTCCTAATTATTCTACATAAACTAGCCCCCTCTCTCTCAAGATATAGAGAATGACAACTTACCAAAATCCATAGATTAGAGGTAGAAAGGTGTTGTAACAGGTGCTAAGAACCAAGGCCAATGTGGCAAGCATATTAACAATGATTTTACTAAGCTTATTTTATGAAAATTCTATTATGATCAAATGCATTTATTTTTTCATGTTTCACAGGATCTTGCTGGGCATTCTCAGTGATTGCAGCAGTTGAAGGAATTAATCAGATTAAGACTGGGAATTTGATATCTTCTTTTGAGTAAGAAGTATTGGACTGTAACTATGCTAACAGGGGTTGTAATGGAGGTTGGATGACTAATGCATTTGAATATATTAAGGGTAATGGTGGTGTTGACACAGAGACTACTTACCCTTACAAGGCTAAAAAAATGCTTGCAATAAGAATGCGGTGTGCTACTAACCACTGGATTTTATTATTTCAGTCATCTTTACTTGGATTTTGATGTTTTTGTTTATATCTTTTTGTTTTAATGGCTCAAACTTCTACTCATTTGACATTCTTTAACTTTTTTTAGATGGTTTAAGGGGTATTATTTTTCTTAGAGTGAAAAAAATATTAATAAGTATTGATGTGATTTGATGAAAATGAAACCCAAAATTTTTTGGGATTCAAGTTAAAAATTAATATAGACTAATCTCATTTTAAATGCTATTGGAAACATGTTTTTCTAAAAACTTTGATTTAAAAATTAAATATTCTAAGTTGATAAAGTCTCCTTCGCTTTTAAAATATTCTTGACAAATGTTTGTATAAAAAGTCTCCTTAGCCTTTGCTAAAAAAATTTTATTGTGGTTTTTTAATAATAATTAAATGGTTTTAATATAAAATAAAAATTTTAATTTGTATAGAAAAAAGTAGTAACAATAGATGGCCATAAATCTCTATCTGCCAGTGAGAATTATTTACAGACGGTCTTAACACAACAATCAATCAGTGTGGCTATCGC